>OY796675.1:47847895-48011229 GCA_963680715.1 Tetragnatha montana
TAATTTGAATGCTACCAGAAAACGACGAGAAAACCGACCCGTTTACAACAACTTCACCCTAACAGCACATTCGTCAACTCAAACCAAGAGGAAGACTCCACCAATGTGTCCGGACCACAAAAGGATCCAACGCACGCGTAACGGACCTCCCCAGCGTAACAGAAGGAAAGGATGTCCCGAAAGACACCCTTTGTCCAGCGAACGTCCGTGACCACACCCCAAGCATGACTCGGTTCCACACGGTGGGCTACTTGGGTCAAATTGAAATGGTCTCGACTCCTTTCCAATAAAGTGTCTTAACGCGTCTTGGAGAGTGCAGTTGGAAAGTTAGTTGTGCGCAGAAAAAATTGGCGAGTTGTTGAGTTTTTGGGATTTTTTAGTCCTTGAAGAAAGAGTTGGAGGTGTCTTGTCTGCATGGCGTGCGATTTTGTCTTTGGATACTGCGGATTTTTTTAGAAAGATTTTGCTGTTGTGGAATACTTGGCTGTTCTGTGAAATCCGTTGTTTGGATGGGGACTTATGGATAAATCGAGCTATCAGCAAGGTAAATAATATGTTTACTTTTACTTTTATCATTGAATACTATTTTAATACTAGTATATTCAAGTTTTATTAGGATGACACTGAACTTTTTGGAATGTTTACATTCAATGAATAAATATGGTGCTCCCTAGGCATTGGCTTGGATTATTTTTTGCTTTGATATGCGTATTTATTCAATATGTATTCAATATTTTTCAAACTTTAAAAGTGAATTTTACAAAGTAAATCTAAATTAAAACAACAAAATCAATTTTGTGTTTTTATGAAAATATTAAATTCAGATATTTTCTTTTAATTCAAAATTATATTCTAACTCATATAAGTAAATAATTATTTTTGGTGCTGCAGTTAAAAAATATTTTTTAAAAATCTATTATTTTCCTCTGGGTTTTTTTTTTTTACAAACAACATTTTTGAGGAACTGTATTGTAACAGGCTAAATAAAGAGAGAATCATAAAAAAACTGTATAAACTTAAAAAAAAAAACATTTAATAACATTTAACTGTCATACCGTCATAATAGAAACTGAATGAATTACGGTCACAGTAAAAAATATGAATTTTCGAAAGCTATACGTAATTTCTTTTTCTCTGAATGAAATCCCTGAAGAAAAACAAACATAAATAGCGTTAGATCTGTCCCTCTAGCACATAAAATCTCACAAAGAACCATAAATGAAAATTGCATTGAGCACAATGGGAGCATTTAAATGACAGGTTCTTAAGACTCTTCTGCGATCTCACTCCAATGCATTTCTGGTTGTTTTCATTTCTTTGTCTAGGGGAGAGTTGGCTTTCCAACATTATTTTTATTTTTCTTTAAAGATTTAATTTCGTGAAAAAATAGGTGGTCCCATTTGAAATTTTACACATTTTTTCGCTGTAACCGTATACATTAGAGTTTAATTGTGTTTAGCCTAATCATTCTCTTTTCCATGCTTAAAAATAAATTCCACTAAAATAAAATACCGTTCAGATTTTAAAGAAGTTATGACAGCTAGAGGGGCAAAAATAGTTTAAATTTTTTATGATCACCTGAGTTTGATGATTAAAGGATCCCTGCATTTCAAATAGAAAGTTAATAAATATTACACTTCAAGAAAATAATATCTAACGATATTCCATGTTTGCTGAAGGATAATGTGCTTTAAATACCTACCCAAAGTAAGAAAATAAAGAAGCAATTCATACTAAATCATAAGAAGTAAAAATGTTGATAGATAAATGTCCTAAATCACTGAGTTTATAAAGTACGCATGCTTAACAAAAATTCAAACACAAAATTGATATCCTTTCTAAATTTTTGTTTGATATTTTTAATTACTGTAGAAATAAATAAGAAACTATAGCAAATGAACATACACTTCGCATAATACAGTGATAACAAATGATATAGTGTAAATGGAATTTTTAAAGTCCTTCATTAGATTTAACTGAAAACTATAGGTAAGGAAATATATGTAGTGAGGGAAAGTTCACAAATGATCTAAAAGGGTTGAATGCTCTCATATATAAAACGAAATTACCAAACAACACCAAAAATCTCTAACTGAGCATTTTACGCTGTTTCCCATATCCCGCCATCGTAAACGACATCCGCGTAGTAAAACCTAGCGTGCGTACTCCGAATCTTTTCAATGAACTGATGCCTTACCCACCATTCGTTCGGGAACGAAAGTTTAAAATCCTCTTTATTTTTATTACGGGTTTTCGTAGAAAAAAAAATCATATGCATAGCAAAGGAACAAGCTGTGGCAGAACTTGCGTGAACCATGTATAGTGTAGAGGTTTAGTCAATTGAAAGAGTGTGATTTTTCTGTTTTTCAGTATCAGATGGGTCTATGGCACATGTGCTTGTACCTAAGCATTTTTATCGTTGTGTGCGCATCGCAGAAAAATACGACTAGGCTGTCTAATAGGAGAGGTAAGTGAATTTATTGTTAGATTAATGGGGTAGTTAGTTGTAAAGGAAAGGTGAAGGCTCAATACAAGTTTGAACCCAGAAGTAATTTTTTGCAAAACTTAATAGCTATTGTTAGTTTTTATGGTTGCTGCTTTACTTTTTACTCATAATAGTAGTTCTTTTGAGATTATTTCTGTAAATTGAATTCCAAAAACAGAATTTAAGTATTTATAGGTGATATAGATAAAAATTTTGATTCATAATATTTATCATAAAAAATTTTAAAAAAATATATTTTATTTTCAGTTTTCCTAAGAGAGAAAATCAGTAATTTTGTAGTGGTTGTACTACTTCATATATGATTTTTAATGATAAGAACTATATTAATCACTATTTAAAATAATACTAGTTGAAATAAAGGCATGGATCTGTAGAATCATTTGCTTACTTTAATTTTGAAAAAATGAGCTTTAATACGATTAAAGTATTAAGCAATAATAATACATGGATGAGGTGAAAATTTGAAAATGCAACATTGATTTTTGCCCAAACCAGTTTATTAAAAATACTTGAACTATTGAAAATCATCCATATTTTTACTACCCTTCAAATCACTGACTTATTCCAGGCAAAGCTCTGAAAATCTCCAAAAAGCCGTGCTCCGATCCAAGCGGCCGCAAAGGCATCTGCACCTTCAAATGGGACTGCATCAACCAAAACGGCACCCTCATGGGCACGTGCATGGACGGCTTCATCTTCGGCACCTGCTGCCAACACGACCACGACCCCCTGCTCACCAACTACGAACCCTTCGACTTCCCCTCCCCATATGAGACCAACCACATCTACGACGACCACCGACGCGCTCCTCAAACCACCAGACGAACCACCACAACTACAACAACAACTAAACGAGTGCCCATCTTCACCACCACTAGGCGACCACCACCACCAACCACTACACGACCACCACCAACCACAACGCAACCACCACCGGTTATAGTGACGACCAGGTCGTCCACCACCACCACACCAAGGACGACCCTCGCCACGACGACTAGGTCGACGGCTCTGCAGTTGGTGACGTGGACGTCGGTCGGGCCTACGCGACCCACCGTCATACCGCAACGACCGATAATACTCGCCCCGTTCCCTTTTCGGCCGGGCTTGAACTTCAACCCGGGCATATGGCCGTCGGGAATCGCCTTCCCCGTCAACCCTTTTCGACGACCGCCTGTTGCTCCCCCGTACCGACCGCCGTTGCAGGCGGCGCAGAGCAACGTCGTGAACAGGAACACGACGTTGGCCAACGGAACGTCGTCGTCGTCGTTCACCATCTTTGGCGGTGTGGACGGCGGTAGGCGGAACACTACGGTGTCGATGACGACCGTGTCCGTGCCCATTCCGCAGTGGTCGACGGCCGCGTCGGTGGTGAGTCGGCCCACGCCTCAGGCGATCGTGAGGCCGCAGCCGCCGCTGCTGTATGCGTCGGTAGGGAATGCCACCGCTTCGTCGGTGACTATTACTACTACTACTAAGCGTCCTAATCTGGATTACAGAAAAGGTAAATGTCTTTTTTACTACAGTATACCCTATTTCGAAAACCTTAACATCTTGAAAAATTATTTCCCCTTGAACTTGTACTAATTACTTTTATATTTGGAGTAACTTTGTTTTCGAATTTATCATGGGGTATTTTCATTGCGAGATATCGAGGTTATACTGTATTTCTACCGATATTTCCTTATTGGATACCTCTATTTGGTTGATTGTAGAGAGACTATTCGAGGATTTTCATTTGACTTTAATCGTCGTTTTCCATTTAAAAACCCTAGTGAGTATCTGTATTGCTTTGTTCATTTAGGTCAACCAAACAATCATGTCCATTATTGTCATATCCATCGCTTAGGAGTTAAGCTTACACCTATTCATTTTGTACAAGGAATTTAAATGTGTATATCTAGGGGTTTTTTTTAAAGATTGATCGTAATTTTCACACATTCTCTAAATTATTGATAAATATCATAGTTTTCTGAATGTAACAAAATATTATCTTTTAGAGATTCTTTATAAAATATTTACCATATTTCAGATAGGATTGTATTTATCTATCTATGATAGTAGAAATTGCTGTTTTTTCCCAAATTCATTGTAAAACAAGGGATTTTTTCGAATTTTTTTTAAACTTCGGGAAAGTTAAAAAGAGGAGCATTCAAATTTTGGATTTATCACAAACTTTCTTGTAGAATTGTTTTATTTTTCTTAAAATTTAACTACGATGCAATGAATAATCTTAATGAATTAAAAATTCAAGCAATTAATTCTCTCCATATAAGATCTGCTCATTTTTGTAAATTCTGAATTTTAATAAACAGACCACTTAAGGTGTTACATTACATTTGGGGCAGTTATTTTGATACCTAAATATACAATTTGCTATTATTTATAAAGTTAAATTACTTTTGGAGAAAAATACAAGACAAGTGTCTGGTACTTTGATTACTGAAATTTCAACAGACAGTTTTAAAGGATATAAATTCAGGAATACATTTATTTTGGTACAAAACTATTTGAGAAAACTGACAGGTATCTTTACTGTGAATAAAAAACGAATTTCCTAAATTTTCTTTAAATAACACATGGAGTTTGAAGTGAAGAATGCATAGGACTGAAATCTCCATGATTTGTCTTGAATAAAGAATGTTAAGAACCTGATCCCTTTTTCGGACACAAATCTAATACTAAGCTATACTCCTACTCGATATTTATTTCATAAATTCTTAATAAAAATGTTGCAGTAACTCCTAAAGACTTAAAAATTTGATGCCATCAGCAATGAAATGTAAATGTATATGCAATGGTAATAGGATATTTATAAATTCCACACGAGGTAAAAGATGTTTGCTAAAAATATGCCCATTGCATTCTTACTCAATAAAATCATTTTTTATTCAAAACACCGCAAATGGGTTTTAAAGCCTTAGTTGTTGCTCTTGTAGCTTGGTAATGAACAATCTCAAATGATTCGTGACTTGTCGAGGAAACGGGGATTTAAAATCTCACTGTCTTTGAAAATCTCTGGTACATTTCTGCCACAATTAAATGCATTATTACATTTTTATTCATAAATAATTTCCACTAGAATAGCGTTTAGTCAATAACATACTATTATTTCTCGCTTGTACAGTTTATTTTTAATCTAGATATTTCTTTGTTAAGCTTTTCTCTTTACTTATAGACTGCGGTGTACGAGCTTTAGGTCCAAAAGGAAGAATTGTTGGAGGTCAAAGTTCTCCTTTCGGACGCTGGCCTTGGCAGGTAGAAACATAATTTGTACATTTCATTACATTGGATGCTAATGATCATAGCTTAAAAATTGTACCAATAAGCATAAATTACTTTGATGACATTTTATTATAAGTATTAATTATGATCGTAGCCATTGAAACAGAAATTCTGTTTATTACAAAAACAGGTTGCTTTATAGAATACTATAACTTTTTATGACCTTATTCACTGATAACTTAACCAGTGTGTGGTTAACCATCGGTAAGGATTCCTTAAAGCACGAGCAAGAACCTCATTTTCTTTCATAAGCTGTTGGTTAACCGCTGGTCATCAGTAAGTAAAGCCGTTAGGTATTTAGTTTTCGAAATTTCTAGTTGATGGAGTACTTATTTTGAAAATTTATAAAGTTTCTATACTTTTGTTTTACCTTAAAAATAAGTTGAAAAACAATTTTAATTTTTTATGTTCTTTATTTTTTTATTTTCATTACGTATCTTAATAGTTCTTCTATGAGTTTAATGCTTTATATAAGAAGAAAAATCTAAATAATCCAGTTTACATGGATATTGTTACTTCACTAAAACTTGCAAAAATATTTTTGCCAGCTCATTTATGATATTAAAGTTCTTTAAAAATGCATGAAAATTATACATAAGATTATTATTGATTAGGTTCTAGTGAAAGAAGCTGCCTGGCTAGGGTTGTACCAGAAAAATAAATGTGGAGGTGTCTTAGTGTCAAATAAGTTTGCTATAACAGCTGGGCATTGTCAGCCTGGGTAAGTGAATTTTATTACAAAAAAAAAAATACCCTTTAAATAAAAACAAACATGTAGTGTAGTTCAAAATGCTTAGAAAATAACCTAATGTAGCAACCGTAGTTTGTTTTGAGATAGGCCAATTCGGAAGTGATACAATTCAAAAATATACTCTGGAAGTATAATCGTTCACTGGGCCTATTATGCTAGATTTTTGTTACCTGAACTTCATAGAGGCGAGTGTGGTCGCCACACTAACACAGAGTTGCTAATTTTTTATATTTTTAAAAATATATAAAATAAATCGGATTTATTTTATTTAAATCATATTTTTTTATTTAAATCAGATTTTTTGTTGATAAAAATGAATTAACAGATCTGTACATTTTAAAAATGATTAAAAATACATTAATATTATAATTTTTACATAATATAAACATTAACATATCTTAACAAGGTATCAAAACTTATTCCTGATATTGCAGGCAATATTATGCAAAGAATTTTAACCCAACTAATTTCCCTACTCCATAGGTATCTGAAAGAGTTTGAAAAATTATAATGCAATAATGAAAACAACAAATTAGTTTCTTTAAATTGCGATTGTTTAAAATTTTTGATTTAAATCACATGTCTTTTTATAATTCAAGCGATTTAAATCATGATAAAAATTGAGTTGATTTAATAAATCAAAGCAGCCCTGACTCATAATACGGAGAGTGACGAAATTGTTAAGGATTAGAACACTACTCTACTTTTTTCGAGGAATTTTTTCAACTTTTATTTTTTTTAATCAACCGACTATCTCCCCAGGCGCTTCCTGTCCTCCCTGGTAGTGATCATGGGCGAGCATGACCTCCTCTCAGACCGCGAGAGCCGCATGAAGCCCGAGATGCGACGGGTCAAGCGCATGATCGTGCACCGCCACTACAACCCGCACAATTTCGACAACGACATCGCGGTGCTGGAACTGGACGTTCCGGTGGTCTTCAAGCCGCACATCTCGCCCATCTGCCTGCCGGAGGCCGCGGAGGACTTCACGGGGAAAATGGCCTACGTCACGGGATGGGGAAAGACGACGCACGGTTGGTACTGACATCTGGTGGTGGTGGGCGGAACCTATTCTGGGGGTTTCTTGCTGTTTGTTATAGCAAATCTGAATAGTGGGGATTCATAAGAGGCGATAACTCAGCTGGAGTAATAGAAACGCATATTGATTTTGAAGATGAATATTTAATGAATAGAGAAATGTAAATTTTATTGAGGTATAGCGAAGACTATTTGGAAATTTCGTCTTATCAATTCCAACTCCCGTTAGCTTTTTCCATCTTCTATAATATATTTTTATTTAAAACTAATATCGATTTGTAATTGTTAGAACTTTAATCGTTATTACATAATGGTCTTTTGTTTTATCAGAGAAAAACATCCTTCCAGGGAATAATAAAGAGTGGTAGTTTTATTATGATTTTAGGTGCAAATAGAAATGTGCAAAAAGTTGTTTATTTTTACATAAATACAATTTATAATATAAATACTATTCTAAAAGTAATACTCGGGTGTAGGTGGGTATATGCATCTAAATTTAAAGAATAGTATACTTAATTATAAATTAAATTTGTATGCATTATAAATCTGTATTTATCCATATAATAAAGTCCAAGTTATATAAATTCCCCTATGGATTTCACTGTCAAATAAATCCCTTAAATATTATCTGCATTAAGATTATCACATAACTGATCTTTATCCTCAATTGATCAAATAACCCCTATCTTATATTTGCACATTGTTTTGCAATTCTTTTTATCCAAACTTTATTAGCATTAAAAATGTAAAATTTTCTTAAAAATTAATTTCAAACTTTTTCTTTTAATTTATTTCTTCAAAAATAAGTATTAAATCATTTTTTTTTTGTTAAAATAAACACTTAAACAGAAGAGTTGTAATAAATAACTGTTTTATAAACAGACCATTCTAAAATTAGGAAAAAGGTGAATGACATTCTGTTACTAGTAGTTAGCTTAACTAGGTTAAGTAGTTTAACCACTGGTTTCAAAACTTATAATCCAATTTTCAATTTCAAAGTAAAATATTTTACCCTTTTTGCAATCTCTAGTTTCTTTTGACTTTTAAAGAGTAGAGGATTTTGTTTGAAATCCAATTCTATAAATCTTGTCAATCTTTAAAACGATTTAGAGTTTAGTATTACTGAAGATAAATACATAAATATCTTTTGCTATGTATAAAAACTCAAGGATCATATTAAATTAAAAAAAAGAGCTTTAATATAAAATGTTTATTATTGTTGAACCAAATCTTTATCTTCAAATGTCTGAAAGCATTGGGGATGAAGAAAATTAGAAACTGTTATCTGAGAAATAGTTTTTTTTTATATTACTAGGGGGCCTGCCCCCTGCTCGCTATCGCTCACCAACCCCCGTAACTGCTTCGCAGTTCTTTTCAGATCGCTTCGCGATCTTAGCGAGCAGAGCTCGCTTGTTCATCTCAACAATCCAGCCTAACACTATTCTCGACTTAATTAAGCCTCTTGTAATACCGAAAATACCTCTCTTGCTTATAAATAATTTAATTCGTATCATTCCCCTAAATTAACAACAAAAATGTTGCTGAAATACATTCCTTTTTTAGCTGATCAATAATTTAATCGAAATGTTAAGAAATATCCAGCAAGTCTACTAATAATCATCAACCATTTTGTAGAAAAAACATTGTTGAAAATAAAAGAAAGACTCATCATAAAACTCGCCTGTTTCTCTAGTGAACGGCAACAGAAAGAGAAGAAAAAATTAAAACTTTGAATCTTAATAACTCTAAAACTAATTAAAATTTTTTGAAAAACAAAACGCCAATATTTTTATAAAAAATAATTGTATGTGCGTTTAAAATATCATAGTTCTACTGTGATTAGTTTTTCTTTTATAACGAAAAAACCGAAAACCCGTCAAAAATTTCGAAACTTTAAAACTTAATTACTCCAAAACTAATTCGAAATTCGAAAAAAGGGCGACGAGGTGCAAAACTTCACATCTAAGAGAATGCGGCTGCAAAAAATCATATTTCTGCTGCGAATAGATTTTGCTGGGGGCGAACTCGCAGCAGAAAAAAATAATTTTCGACTTTGACATTAAATAATTTCAGAACTAATTATCTCATTAATTAGCTATTGGAACGAAAAGGACCCTCATACATTTGTCTACAAATGGTCAAAATTTCAATAATTTCCGTTCCATAGTTTTTGCATAGTGACAATTCAAAATTGTCAAAGTGAAGATTTTCTGAAACAGCGGCGGCAGCGGCGGCGGCGGCGACTGTTACTTTTTTTTTAATATAGAGAGATTTAAAGGTAGCAAATATTTGAAAGAAATCCTGAAATCAATTAAAGCATTGTTTTTCTTTAATCACACAATTACACAATTAATTTTTTGAATATTAGTGCCACACTTCATTTTGTAAAATATAATTGAAAAATAATTTTCCGAGGAAAACCATTACCCATCATACGCTTTACAATTATGTCTTATAGTATTTGCATGTGTAAGCTTAGTTTTTATTTATATATAGGTACTGTTTTTATCATTAATAAATATTGTAAAATGATCATATAAATTACTAATATATAAAAGAAGTTAAAAACTAGAAATTACTTTATTATACTATCATTTCATTTAGATAATGAACATTTTCTGAGATATATTTTCGTTATTACAACCAAATAAAATTTCAATTTAATGTTTAATGAAATTCTCTGATTTGTCTGAAATTAGTGACAAAAGTTTCAGTGCGGTGGTTTGGGCTGTTGGTCGGCCGAAAGGAACCTCCCAATAGAGTTAACATTGGAGGAAAGTAAAAAGAACTCATATTTTCAAAATGGAAAACTTCGGAGAAATGTGACCTAAAGGTCTCATCTAGGGGTGGCGCTTTCGTTTAAGTCCAAGTTAGTCCAAATCGGTTCAGTGGCTTGGGCTGGCGGACGACCGAAAGAAATTGACAATTATTTTAATATAACGTATATGAACTTAATATAATAAACTAACTAATATTTCTCATAATATAATTCAATTTATCCCTATTTTTCTATCTATCATTTCATAATAAGAAGATTCTGATAATCTTAAATATAAAAATAATTGTTAATTCCTTTCGGCCAGCCCAAACCACCGAACCGATTTAGACAAACTTGGTCTTAAACAGAAGCTTGCGACCTCACTAGAGGAGCCTAATTTAGGTCTTCATTTAATTTCTTTATATTTTATTTAGTTATATCAAAATTTCACTATTTCTTATATTAATAAAGTAAGTTACTTTTTTTTTGTACTCGTAGTTTATTACAGAATTCAATGTTATTTTATACAGGGTGACGAATATAAGTATCCATCCCCTTTAACTTTTGAACAGCTATAGGTGGTATATTTCTAAAACAGTTGAGTTGAGTTACAGTTTTTTCGGACATTTGCCTACTTTTTTGCAATTTTTTTTTAAATTCTAAAAATGTCTTTCTTACAGTTTTACAAAATAATCTTCTTTGTTTTGTTTTAATTAAACAAAACAGTTTTAATATATTTTAATCAAGGAAATAGTTTTAAAAATATTGATTTTTAAAGATTAGATTCTTTATTCTATTCGTTTATATTTAGTTAAATAATTTCTTAGTATTTTCCCTGTTAGTAAAATAGGGTATTTTTTGCAATATTTTGTAGATATAACCGTACAAGAATTAATTGTATTTTATATATTAGAAGAATACGTTATTAAATAGAATTTCTTGCATAATTGCAATGCAAATTTTTACAATTGAATTTCTTTTAATTTCGTAATTATAATCAGAGATTAAATGAGATATGTATGTTTAATTTTCCCTGTTTTTTTTATTGAAACCTCATAACTATTACATAAATCAGCCCTGCACAACACACGGCCGCATGTGGCTCGCCTGACCTCTGTTTGCGGCTTGACAAGTCATGAATGATTCTAAAATTTTAAAACCTTTGGAAAAATTAAATTAAAATGATCAATTTCGTAAAGGTTTCAAAAATAATTCTCAAAAGTAAAATGTCGAACTGTTTTTCTACCAATTTACAAATGAAGATACAGCTTTCAGAAATTTGATAAAAACATGATTGATATCCTCAATAGTATAGCAATTTCATTAAAATTAGAATGTAAGAACTTGAAGAAGCAATTTTTTTTTGTGGCACAAAGAGAGTCAAGACAGCAGAATTTGACCCGAAACACAGTTAAAGTTGAGCTGTTTGAATGCAAATTAAAATAATTATGCCCCTTTTCCTTATGACGGAGAAAAACAATTCTATTAAATACACAGAAAAAAACTAATATAATTATTTTAAGAATTGAATAGAATGTTATACTATCATTTCATATTTTCTGAAACACTTGGGAACTAAATTAAATTTAGGTACATTGTTTTTATTTTTATTTATAGTATAAATATAATTATCTGATATGAAATTAGTGACAAAAGTTTCAAACTAAGAATCATTATCTCAAGAGTATACCAGTTTCTTTTTATTCTTATGTAGTTATATCAATTTTAAATTAATATAAGTACTCAAGTCTGTGTTTAGAAACTCACAGTTTTAAAACAAAGTGAAATTTTGAAAATTATTAAAACTCATTGCTAATTTGTGAAGCCCATTTGGAACTAAATAATTTTGGATAAGTAAACACAATGCAAACACAATTTTAATCACTTCTAATTGAAAGCGTTTTGATTGTATTTCAATTGTACTGTGTGAAAAAAAAGTAATGTTGCAAAAGTGTTACTAAAGATTTCAGAGATAGAAAATTTGAATTCATCCTTATAGTGTTTTGATTCAAATTTAAGCACACTTCCAGACTTAAAACACATTTTACAACACTATTCAGAACATATTTCTGGATTGAACACACTTCTGACACTTTTCAAACACTATCAGATAAAGTGTTGTGGTACCTAACAACTAAAGTGCTGTTAATTTGAGAACAAAAAAGTGTTCTTAAATGTGTTTATTTTTGTGTGGAGTGTTTGCAGAACTCTTTACAATATTTTCATTTTTCTATGTTTATCAGGTGGCTCTATACCGAACCTTTTGCAAGAAGTCCAGGTTCCAATCATGAGCAATCGACAGTGTGTAGATATGTTTAGGGAAGCTGGCCATACCAAACTTATAAAGGATTCCTTTCTTTGTGCTGGATACAAATCTGGTGGAAAAGATTCATGTGAGGTAAGCCAAAGCATTTAACAAGTTTAGGGATACGTTTAATTTTGTATACTGGAACAATTTCTTTTATTTTCTTTTAATCACTTAATAAAAATGCGATTGACTTAATTAATAACAAACACTTCATTGATGATCAAAAATATAATTTATACTTTAAACATATGAGTAAAAGCTTTAAATCATACGGATATCCTTCCTAAACTTTAAAATAATAAAAATATTTCCCCCAAAAATCATATACATTTACATGATTACCAGCGTAGCATCTAATTTCAACCCTTGGTTGAAATAATTAAAGTTAATGTTACACACATTTTCTGTTTAAATGCTTGATGTTTAAAATTTAAATTTATCTTTAGTTGAGAAAAATTATTACGTGAATATAAATAGTACAACTGTAAACTTCAAAGTAAAATAAAGGTACTACAAGACAATAAAGTTATTTTCATTTTGAATTGCGACAACCAGAGCTGAAGAAACACAAAACGTAATGATTTTATCAAAATATTTATCGTTATGTAACAAACTAATACCTATGCAAAAATGTATGAAAAATATTTCTCTTCATTGTGCTAGGATTTTCAAAATAGGTTTATAAGAGCAGAATGTGTAAAAGTAAGAAAACTATTCCATTTCTGAGTCAAATCAGTTAATTCCTTGTTAGAGTTTATGAATGCTTTAAATTAATAATCCGAATTTTCTTTGATTCAATGGTTCTTTCTTTATGATGAGCATAAAAGGAATTTTTAGTCAAAAACTAGAAACGTATTCTTACTTAAAAATATATAAAAACTGCTAAATTTTCATTAAGTAAATAGACTTCATCGTTTCTACAATAACGGCGAATATTTTTAAGGGAGTGAACATACATGTGATTGCTTCTTATTTTTTTACAACAGCATAAAGTTTGAGAGAAAATGCTAGTGAGTAAATTAAAATTTTAAACCATTATAAAATATTATTCTAAACTAATATTTTAACTAATGATTTAATACATTGGAGTAGTTGGGTGTGTATGATTATTTTACACGACTTCACATACATACATATTATTTCGATAGTTTTCTATATGAATAAATTTTAACTGTTTCCTAAGTCAAAAATTTTGGATCCATAAGTAATTAAACCGAGTTACTTAAAAAGCTTCCAATGTAATCATTTTCAAACTTTAATGTAAGATGTCGACAAAAGCCTAATATCAATAAATGTGTTGGGTTCAATCCATCAAATTTGAAATATGAAACGTAGTATCAGATTCGAAGAAATAAATTACAAAATAGAGTATATACAGTATTCATTCATTGCCATTTTGCCATTAGAGCCATCGATACAAAACCAACCATCAACCATCTATCGTGACCCTTTAGAGACGAAATTTACCATAAAGCAATGTATTAACTGAACTCTAGAACACTCTGTAGCTCATTGCGTGTTTTTTTTTATAATAGAAAAAAAAGATAAAAACGAGTAAAACCATACTTCCTAAGAAGAAAAGAACTTAAAAGGAAGCTTTGATCTCAAGCGCCCTCCACACTCATATTTCTTTCGTATCGCATATCTGGATATCGTCGGTTCCAATACTGCTTATGCCAAGTTCCTTTGTAAGGAAAACATGTAAAGCGAGTTCAATACTGAGCACTTAAAAAATAAATGTTTTCCCGGAGTTCTGACAAGATTTGTAGGGAAAAGAACAAAAACTACCCCTTGATCGATGGAATATGACGATCTCTGAACAAGAAACAGAATGGGTCAATGAGAAAAAGCTCTTGCTTTAGAAACTTACTCAAATAATTTTAACAGCTATGTTTATTTTGCCGGGTGTAGTGAGTGCTATTCCTGGAGTAGTGCATGTTCTCATCTTTCGTTTGGAGCTTGTTCATAACTTCGGCGGAAGGGAGTGTTTTTTGTAAATTGAGTATCTCTTTCGTATTGAGCTTTTTATTTTTTTGGTAAAAGAACATAAAGATGTCTGGTAAAGAAAACACGGGGATATCTAAACTGGAGGGATGGCGTCAGATTTATTTTGATGTTGCAAATAAATTGCAATATGAGAAGACTGAATGTTTGAGCATAGCTAGAAGAAAGAGTTTGTTTTGATTTTTATATCAGTAACTTACATTTTTCTTTGATGTTAAATAAAGACAATTGTAAAATATTTTGTGTTTAAAAATAAACATCCATCTAACATTTTCAAAGTATTAATTAATAAATAATTAGTGTTCAAATATAGTCTAAAAATTGTCCTAAAAATTAAAAACCTATTGCTGTTTTAAAAGTTGACACATTTAAAAATTTAACGCACGAAACATTTTGTAACAATGAAATCAAAAAGTTAATTGCATTAAAAGCTACAATCCTTATTAACATACATTTTGTGGAGGTACAAACATATTAAATAATGACAAAAAAAAAAGAAAATAGATATAATTTATGTATCAAAGTAAAATTAATTAGAGAATTTAGTTCATGAAGTTCTCAATGTTACGGGAATAGAAATACCCATAATGTGAAAGATTTTAATATAATAACTCGAAAAAAAAACATCAAACATTTTGTTTAATTTTTCATCGATGTGAAATACCTAGACAATGTATTATATCTGATTTGCAAGAAAAGAATATACAGTATAACATTTTCTCTTGACAAAATAATATTTAAGTAAGGAAATTAATGATTTGAATTTTCAGCAGAAATAAAAATGAGTTAAACCAATTAAATATTCAACAGTTGATATACGCCTACTAGATTTCAAAATTTTATGAAAGATTTATTTTGAACAAGAATGAGACATTATATCAGAGATAATTCTTTACTCGTATCCAATTTATTTAATTCTTAAGAAAGTTTATTCCTTTCCATTTAGATTTAGATATCTTATTAAAATCATAAGCTTTTAGATACAATGTTAATTGAAATATATGCAAACAATCTTTGTTTTCTCCTTTTGAGAAGGAGCAAGCTTCTTTCACAAGTCATTGTCGTTTTCATTATCCTTCCAGCTAATCATGTAAAGTAATTTTGAATTCCATTAAATTAAACAGTTTCAATATTCCACTTTCATGTAACGTAAAGTGTAGTAAAATAACTCTGGCCTAATGTAGTGAAAGGTTTAATAAGTAACTCAATAAAGCACTATAATGTTAAACAATTTAAAAACTTCATCTCCTATAAATATCTTTCTTTCTTGAATGATATTTGAAAACTCTTTTTGATTTTGATTCAATCCTTATCTACTCATATTGGCGTTGAAGATACTTTACTTAGGTATCGTACACTTTCCTCGGTGCTTTTATCGATTGAATAAATCTTGATGTCAGAAGTATTAAAACTTGACTGCAAAAACCTAGTAATATACAAGGTGTTTCAAAAGTAGCAGATTTTATTTGTAAAAACGTACCCTAGTGTCACGGAAGTAAGGTCTACCTATAAGTAAGTGACCGTGGATAGTCGATTGAGATGACTAACAGCGCGGCGAAGTAAGTTTAAAAAACTTAAAGAAGATAGAGCAAAAACTTCAATGAAAATATTTTTCCCAATATTATGAAAAACTCACTGAAAAAATTTCATGCAATTATTGTAAATATTCAAGAAGATATTAACATGTGAAGTAAAAAGCACTTTTTCAGGCCTCAAAAAGAAAAATATATTTGCATGTTTTATTATGTAGTTTTGTGTGTTCTTAGTTAAATGAAGCCGAAATTTTTTTTAATCAAAACATTTTAAAAATTTGCAAATTTGCGAGCTTTTTTTTTTTTGAGGACTGAAAAAGTGCCATTTTGACATGCTAATATTTTATCGAATATTCACGATACTTGTATGAAATATTTTTCAGTGAGTTTTTCTTAATATTGGCAACAATATTTTCCCTTTGGTTTTTGCTCTCCCTCCTTTAGTTTTGTAATTAATTTTTTCAACTTTTTATTTCACCGCCAGGGGAGCTGTAAGTCTAAGGGTAGACCTTACATCTATGACCCTAGGAGACGTTGTTTCAATATAAAAGCCGTGAGACGGACTTTTAAACACCCTATACAATATAGCCCCGATATCCGCGGAATTGCGTGGCAAAGGTACCGCGGATAGCGAAAATCGCGGATAACCTGAAAAAAGATTAAAAATGAGGTGAAAACAGGAAAAAATATTTCAGCATAAAAACTATGTTTTATTGTAAAAAAAAATGTACAAAATATTGTATTGTACAAATACAAGAGCAGGAGGAGGAGATATTTCGGGAGTGTAATCCGGGCTCTACTATATTTCGATGGCACTGTCTATTTGTCCGGCAAATATACTCTCTAACTCTAGTCCTTTTTACCCGGCAACTGCCCAGCAACGGTTTTGATTGGAGCGCCGAAACTGCCACGTAACCGCGAGACCTACGGCGCATGCGCTAACTGCCGGTTTTGCCGTCCAAATAGACACTTCGTATTTCGATTTCTAAAATCCTTTGATGTTGGACTTCACTATTATTTCTGTTTCAGGGAGACTCGGGAGGTCCTCTGATGGTGGAAAGAGATACAGGCCAATGGGTATTGGCAGGAACAGTATCCCACGGAATACGGTGCGCAGACGCCAATCTTCCAGGAGTCTACATGCGTATTGCGGCATATAGACCCTGGATTGACAAGGTTATGAAGATATAGAAACGGCCCGGCACATGTATAGGATTTGTGGATTTTGTCTTATTGGGAAATATTTTAGAACATGTTTTATTCAGTGAAATAAATGCTTCTAAAGGTCAATGTGAATGGAACTTTTTTTTTTATAATTGTTTAACATTAAAAACAATCATACTCAATTTATTCATAGCTGTTCTTGTCTTCTAATTTAAACTGTTTCCCCCCTGACGTTTCATTATCCAACTGGCAAGTGTTGAAAAAATATTACAGGGGCTATTGCAGGCGAACGTCTAGGATTAGGAAGATGATTTATACGTAATATTTCATGCTTTAGTGGGTTTCCTGTTCATTTTTCTGCAAGAGCGCACCAAAAAAACTTGTAGGTACCAAGTTTCACTTTATTAGGTCGTCTTACAAAAAAGTTTAGAGCCGAAGAAATTCCCAAACTTAACACAAAAGTTTAATAAAATGATGCTGTGTCTGAATCGTGTTCTTAAAACGTTAGTATTTATTCTTTTTATATGTTTTAAATGTATGATTTTTTACGACTTAAAATAATTTACATGCCATTCCAGGAAAATGAAACTTCATTGGATTTTTTTGGTGTGATCTTTCAGAATATTAAAAGAAAAAAACATTGAAAAAGGGAGCATATTGCGCTGGTACCTGAAGATGGGCTCATTGAGAAAAAGGGTTAATTCAAGGTTTGAAAATTAACATTAAAATTTTCTTCAAAATACCTGCCCCACAATATTCAACTGCAACTTTTTTTTTTAAAGGCTGTACTTGTTAATTACATTCCCAGTGTTGTCAATCATGTCCTACAACAGGGATGGCCAACCCAAATGATCTTGAGGGCCACTTTGGAAAACCACAATACTCCCGCGGGCCGCATATAAAATTTTAAGGTATGAGCTGCTCAGAATGACAGTGACATAAGTTGAAAAATATAAAATGGGTATTTAGATTAGGGAGTTTAGAAATTAAACAGGTGCCGTTAAAAAACATTCTGAATTACTCGAAACTAAGTTAGGTGGATACGCACTACTGTCATTTTAATAATCTCTCAAGTCTGAAGACGAAGTCCCAAACCAAAAATATTTAGTGAAAAATAAAAACAAAATTAATTGATATTTTATTTCTTCGTCTAAATTACTACATTTATGAATGCAAGTATGGTGTGATATAGTGGCAGTAATTAAGATATTGAATATGTATTAATGAGATCAGTGGCTTATGTAAAAAATTATTTCAGAAGGGGCCCAAAATTACTCCCCAGTCTCTCTCATGCATTTTTAATAGGTCCAATGTAACTTTTTAATAAATTTTTAAGTAGAATTTGCGTCCTAAACAACTAAATGTTAGAAAAGTTGTGAGTAATAAAGGTACTACAAGTACCAAAGGGGGTCTGGGGGTCCTCCCCCATAAAATTTTTGGAAATTTGACTAAAAAAACAAGATTTTAACTAGTTTTGGTACACCTAGTCCGAATTTTGGAAATACATTTGAGGTGGGCAATATTGGGGCATTTTTGCAACTAAGCATTGTTCTTAAAGGAAAATTATTGCTCGAAAAGAGTAAAGTTTTTTTTTAAACTTGCGAAAATTCTCACGGGCCGCAAAATTACATCAAGCGGGCCGCATGCGGCCCGCGGGCCGCGGGTTGGCCATGCCTGTCCTACAACGTCCCGCACTCGACGTTAAGTCCTTTCATAGAGGAGGGAGCTCACAGGACATTTAGGCTGAGTGGCACGTATCACTCCCCGCTCACGTGTCATTCCTCAGCAGACGTTCGTGCAGACAGATCACCAAACAAAGGACTAGTGTAGACAACACAAAGAATCACCCCTTCGCAGTGGCAGTCCATTAGGGAAGGGATTCAAAGAAAGCAGGAGAGTCCACTTCCTCATTGTCTCCGCTTCCGCTTTTTTTATTTTTTGGTTGTTTCTCTCTGGGTTATGAAACTTTCTTGAGGTCGGGGTATTGTGGACTGCACGCAAGAGGTTGGATTAAGAAGCGTGGCTTATAGTATTTGTGGAAGTTCGTAAGGCATTGGTTAATACCATGCCATCAGTATTATTCCCAACCGTTATGGGTGATATTACTCATGGCATGGTATTAACCAATGCTTTACCATCCGTTAGTAATATTCCCAATAACTGTTGGGGATATAACTTGTGGCATAGTTTAAATCGTTGCAATTGCAAGGGGGTATGGGGTCAACTCTTAATGAAAAGCTGAGGGGAAAACAAGTAAGACTGCATCTTGAAATTGTGCAGTTTTATTTTATAGAAACATATGGTCTTTTGGATGATAGCTCATATGAGATTAAATTTAAAAGTATCAAAAAAGAAATGCGCAGTAATTCGTTTCTAATCAAATTACATGCTTTTAAAATTTAGTTTATAAAGACTTATGTTCTTTTATAAGTATTAAGAAATGTGATCAATATTTCCTAACGAATAAATTTAGGTTCTCATGAAGAATTGTTTTATGAGGGTGCATTAATGTTTTTATTCAATTTTAAAGGTATTATCAATATTTAATAGAAATAGTGGAAACACATACAACTCAGTATTTGTTTAAGAGAAATACGTACAAATCATAGTTATGGTTATCAATATAATTATTCCTTTTTGGTTACATCAGAACCTTAATAATGCAGAAATACAATATAGTATTAAGGAATAAAATGTTGAATATTTTGCTATGCGTAAATCTGTTACCTATGATAAATTTTTGTTAAAAATATTGTATTCTCTAACGTAAATACAAGAAATTTAAAGATAACATTTAACTTGAATTTAATATAAGATTGTATTTTTAGTAAAAGGTTTGTTATTTTACAACCCCAAGTTCTGCTTGAGATGACTGTTTAAATTGAAGTTAAAAATTTTGATTAAAAAACTAGAATTTATGCGGAAATAAAATTTTTTCTACTCTTTTCATAAAAAGCGTATATATTTGGATTAAAGATTTCATATTTCTGCGTACACATATCAGTATTTATTAAGTTATGGTTATAAATTAGTATGCAGATAAAAAAAAAATTTTCATAAAAAAAACTAATTGTAGCAAGCGGGGAAAAGTTGCTATTTTTCATTATTTTTGAAAAGGTACACTGAAAATTCAATTCTAATTATCAGGATTTTAAAAAATAAATACTTTTAACTACTATGCAAACATATTTTTACTAGTTTGTGACATAATCCCATTTCAATATTCAACACTCAAACTAAAAGTATGAACGTATTGGTTATGGTTAACAAACACAATGATACACTTAATCTAAATTAAGATTTTTGCCCTTCTAGCGTTAAACAAAATCGATTTCTAGGTTTTGCCTTTATTAAGCTCAGTGTGTGGAGTCATAATAACCCAATAATTGGAAAATTCTCGGAACTTCTGAGTCTACACTAAGTACACTAACAATTGGAACAAATGCCTTTGCAGATAATCTCAGAGACAGAGTAGTAACCGTCTCTCTCGGTCTTATCTCATAAATACAAATTAAAATCGATTCATGCTCTTCGATTCTTTTCTTGAATAAATTTCAATTTGCAACCCCGACGTGTTTAATGAAACGTGAGATCTTGGAAAATGAAAAGGAAAGTAAGCAAAATCGTAACAATTGAAAATCATATTGGTTTCGAATTCAGTCCTTTCTTTTACTTTTAGTTAAAATCTGACATTTTCTTGAAGTACGAGTATGTGTTTGTTTTATAAGCTACTGGTTCAGTTAAAACATTTCTATATCTGAAAGTAAATGACACACAACCAAATGCAATAACAGATATTTAAAGATAAATTTTAAAATTGTAATGAAAATAGTATTTCTGTATGCAATAAAATTTAACACTAGAACGACGGGATGGGCTTTTTTGGCCCATCGCGCTGTTTGCGGCTTAATCATTTCAACTCTAATCAACCGAATGGCTTGAAATTTTTTGACTTTTCCTTATTTGGTTCAATTAAAGTGCATACCAAACCGTGTTTATTTTAGTCTCATAGGAGCAAAGATAGCGAACCGTATACCTAGAAAGACGGAGCAGGCTTTTTTGGACCGTACCACCTCTGCTGTGTTTTCCTTGCTTCGTTCCGCTCGTATTTCCATGAAATTTTCCTAGAAGGGGGAGGGGATCTTCTTTGTTTGTTATCTTTTACAAGTGTTATCTCTTTCAAGTTCCATTCAATTCGATTCGGTTCAGAACGCCCATTTCTCAGTTGGGGTTGTGGTCGAGGGGACGTTTCAAAGGAAGAATTTATGGTGCCCACCATAAAGATAAAGGTTCTCACCATTGAATTCCGGTCAACAAGGTGACCAATAAGGTTTGTTTCTCACAAAAGAAATACATTTTACAATTTGAACTGTACCAGCTGTTTTCTTTGAATGGGGAAATTGCTAACCTTCATTCCCTGTTGATGCATTGAAAATGATGCGTTGTGAAGTGTACCCAGCCATACTGGGGAAAAGAAAGGAACTTAACAACTGACAGCTATTTTACAATATAAAAACTGTGTGAAAAACTAAAATCCCAAGCAAAACTAGCCTGGTTGGAACCGTAGAGAGGTTCCGCCAACTGCAAAGTTAGGAAAACAAAATCTTTATTCAACAATTGTTTATTTAAAAAAATAAGACATAACCTTAACTGCCCAACACCGTATTATAGACAACTAGAAGGAAAAGAAAAAGCCGGATACTATAGCTTACTACAACGAAACTAAGTATGGAATTGACATCATTGTGGATCAAGTGATACGACTGTATAGCACCAAATCAGGCTTTAGCTGTTGGAAGGTTGTCCTATGCATGTTTTCTATAACATATTAGGTATCTCTGCTGTAAATGCATGGATCTTATACAAGGTAGTAGCCGGAAAAAAGAAATTAAGTCGTAGAAATTTCATCTTGAGATTATGTGAAGAGCTCCGTGCCCCTTATGTGTCTGCCAAAGAAACAACCATTTCTACCATAAAAAGGGGGGGAAGCATAAAAAGAGAAGACAGCAGTGAGAAAAAGGGTTATTTGTAGAATTATAGTACCCTCTAACGGAAACCATACATTAAAGACATGTTTCGGCAGCAAAAAAATTGGTTTGTGGAGAATGCGCATTTAGAGAAATGCTTTGTATCCATTGCTCCAAATGTGCAGAATACGAATAAACAGGTCAGTTTTAAAAACTTTGCTATATTTATTGAATGGGTTTTATTAATTATTCCTACCAGTGTCATTTAGCTAGAGTAGCAACTCATTTATCAGATATATGGATAAAAATATAGCGAAAGCACTTTTCATGCCCATAATTACAATTTATTTTAATAATTAAAATTTATAAAATCCTATAGAAATCTGAAGATTGAGTCCCTATCTTATACTCTAACAGTTATTTATATGATATTATTACATTTTAGATGTATAATTAGCTCCGTATGCAAAAAATCAGAGATGGGCCAAAAAGGCCCACTCAGTCTTTCTAGGTAGTATACAGCATAGTGCCGTCTTTCTAGTGTTAAGTTTTACATTATTTGTTAATTTTGAAAATTAGTTCTTAACCAATTATAAGAAAGCTTTAACAGGGCGTGTCTGTATATTACAATATTGGCGAGCGTATAAACAAAAAATAATATATTTTCTCCTTATTGCCAACCCTATAAACGATTATCAAATAATCCATACGCGAAAAGATTAAAACAAACACCATCAATAGAAATCCATATCGCAGCCTCAATAGTCTCATCGTCAGAAATCATTTTCTTACACAATAGGCCTCATTCTCTTAACCATAATATAATGGAAGTAATTCTAGGACTATTCCGTTCAATAATATGAGACGGTATTCATTAATTGGATTGGGTACTTTCGTTTTTGTTCCCTCTTTGCACCAGAAAAGCAAAATACTCAACCTGAGACGTGGCACTTTTGCAGCAAGATAATCCATATTAAGGCTATTTTGGTCTGCTTGAGTGATTATTTGCCATGAAAGCACTTTAAGCTAACGGGGATTTCAGCCAGTCAGCTTTATTTTATTTCACGAGAGCTGCTTTTCTTACTCTTAAGCAGTCACTCATTGCAAGAGCTGCGTAGAGCTGAATGCTAATCATTCTCAGAAAAGTTGAGGTAGTATTGCTAATTGTTTTTCATAAGGGGCACAGTATTAGTAAACAGCTGCAGAAGAGACTGAGTTATATACCGCCACTAACACACATGAGGCAATAGGTTACCTAAAGAGAAAGAGTACATTAGCTTATAAAGGATTGTATTAATCATTCTTCTTTATTTCTTAAAAAGGATTTATAGATTTTTTCCTTGGAACGACTATACCTTTAGACACAGATGATGTATTAGGAATCTAGTATTTTGAATTTATGACGTACAAGTATTAAGAATCTATATAATCTAATCAACCTTATTTTTCCATTCCTAAAGAGTGATCTTTATCAATGGATGGAACCGAAGTAGAAGACGTTATTAGAAGTAGAAGACGTTATTTAAAGAAAATAGTTAATATTTGGCGAAAAGAAATGAAAATCCATTAAATCAGATTTGCTATTTATCTCATTTTAATTTTATTATATATCTTTGATACGTACTATTATATGCCTGTGTCCAAGGTACAACAACTCGTACCTCCAAGTTTTAAAATTTATTTTTATTTAAATAGTACATAAATATTAGCCGATAAAAATTGAATTACGAAAAGTGCTCCCAAGTAAAACACCCTCCAACTATCTCTTTTATTACATCTAGGTCATTCGAAAGTAGTTTTGGCTTTTTGCACTCACCTCGCACGTTTCACTGATAAATTCAAGTTTCAAATATGTTTACCTGAAATGGCAAGTTATAATTAAGATAAAGTTTTCAAAAGTGAATTTTTTTTCAAAAACATGGAACATAAAAAATGACCAGCTTAGGGTAATTATAAAGTTCATGGAATCCTTAAGCTGCACAGTACGTTTAGATTGACAAATGCTGGGTGAA
This sequence comes from Tetragnatha montana, assembly GCA_963680715.1. Taxonomy (NCBI): domain Eukaryota; kingdom Metazoa; phylum Arthropoda; class Arachnida; order Araneae; family Tetragnathidae; genus Tetragnatha; species Tetragnatha montana. Next base: position 47,872,221 of record OY796675.1, read on the forward strand.
AATAAACACTGCCTAATTAAGACTAATTGCGTTTAATTAACAGCAAACTAAATACGCGTGGTTTTCTAGTAAGAAAAATCTCCTGTCTGTTGGCGCAATTATATTCGTCATCAATATCGTAGACAGCGGCAGACTAACTTTCCCCGAAGGGATAGATGAACTCAAAACAATTTTGGGATAGAAGGTTTTTTTTTATTATTTGAACTCCCTTTTAACTTCTTTCTATTTTACTTTTTAATTCATACTCTATTGTGATTATCAGTTTAGGGTAGAAAGGTTGGGCTGTAATAACTTACGTAATTGGCATAATTCGTGAAAAGTACGACGATTTCACTTTTAAATCAACTTGAAATGCTTCCAAATTTTGGAGGAAGCATCTGCAAAAAAGTTAACAACAAAGGATGAAACTAGTTTTACTTTACAGTTAAAATAAGGTATACCGTCATTTCATAATTTTGAAATTTCAAAGTGAAGCAACGTATGCTGTCCTAAAACGGAAAAGGCATTAGATTAAAGCGGTCTAAAACTCATAATTTTTCAAAGGCAAATACAATTTTTTTTCACCACTAAAAATGAATTCAACAAAATCTATGAACGAGGATGCCATCTAGGACTGATGCAAAAACTAATAGAATTTCTGTAAAATTGGTATATTTTTTATCATACGTCAAACACACAGGCAAAAATCCCATTCCAGCTCGGAAGTGCTCTGATTCTTTAGAAGGAGTATAATTAGTGCAACAATCACAAAAACTATACAAAATAGCAACGTTCTAAAACCTTTCAACCTTCATTGGAAGTTTACGGAGAACCTTTTTCGCTTTAGAGTTTCCAATTACAAGTTTTAAAACTTTTCTTTCCCCCGATTGCAAATGCCCAGGCTTACTCAGTATGCCAGATAAAACAATGATTAAATTGCTTTTAAACCCTCGTGCTTAGAGAAGGCTACAGATCCCCTCCTTTACTGTTTTTTTTTACTTTTCTTCTCAGCGTCGTTGCATGTAATTAACTTTCAAGTAAAAAGAGATCTGTCTTTATAAGGGGACACAAAAAGAGGAATGTCTTTTTGACGACAGTTTAGGGCAAAGTTTTCGGGTCATAAAAGAGAATCTTCCCTACCGCGAAACTGCGTTTGACAGTGACGGTTGGAGTTAAAGGGGCCGTCGACGAAGCTCGTTTTTTTTTTTTGCCACGGCAGCAAGCTGTGGCTGGAGTCTGAATGAATAAGCGATTTTGTTTAAAACAAGTGTTACGTAAAAATCTACATGGTGCATAAAGAGGGTTAAGGTACTAAAGCGATTTTTATTATAAGATATTCTTTTGTATGAGTTTAGAATATTAATTTTAAGAGAACTGCTTTTGAGAGAAAGGAAATTTATATTTTTCTTACAGCGATGATAGACTTCTTTAGTTGTCTATTCATTTTTGTACAGATCATAAATTGAAAATAAATTTTCTTCCAATAAAAACTATTTATTTAAACTACTTTAACACTCTTTTTAACAATTTGAACCATATATGATATCTATGATATCAAAATATATCATAAGTTTTTAGTTAAAATTTTATACTACCTAAAATATTTTCTCATCGTCATTGTAGTGTAGCTCATTTTACAATTAACTGTACTCTTCAGTTAGAACGGCTTAATACAATTATATTATGTCTATAAAATTATATAGTTTCACACGGAATTCCGTTCTTTCATTATACTAATTGTACTAATTACTATTACATTAATTCCATTTTACTATTATTACTTTATATAATGTTATAATATAATCTAGAATAACTTTAGATTATTCAGATACGAATTTTTGTTTAGAAACTTTCTTTTTAAACAATTGGGAAAGTGAAGAAAAGGCATATGAGAAAGATCCAATTTAATATATTTCATAGATTAGTTAATCAACATTAAAATATATTTTTGAACCTTCGACCATACGTTATTTTTGTTGGTAAAACACATTTATAAAAATCATCTGCTGTCGAAAAAAAAAAAATTAAATTGCATTTAAACAAACTTCCACGGCAAAACAGTTTTTTCAACATTCTTATTTGGACACTTAATACCAAAAAAGATACGAAATACATTGAATTTCATAAATTCGAAACTAATGTTCTTCCTACTTTTACAGAATATTTTCCTTCTTGTCAAAAGTAAATAAAATATTTTAAGAAAGATTACCAGCATTTTAACGGTGAGGGGATCCAGTTGCTTTTTGTTTCCAATCAAGTTAAGAAAAACAAGAAATGTCGTTATTTTGTTCACAGAAATAACTTGACATACAAGATGGATAAAGTTCGTTAACAAATATAACGTTGATGGAAAGACGACAGAGAAAGTTGACTCCAACCACCATGATTTATAAAAACGAATTTGTTTTATGTGGAATTATGGAATTATGCGTTTAAGATTTATTTTCTAAGCGTATTCTGTGCAATAAATTTTCTAGATTTTGTCCCTTCTCCTGTTACGATTGATTTTCTTGAATCGAGGTGAATTTCTGCCATGTTTCTGTTTTATTTTCTATCTGGTGTTGCTGTATCAGAAGCACTTTTTCATCCTCATCATAAACTACATTTTGGTATTGGAGAAAAATAAAAAAACTGACATGACATCATGAAATTAAAGGAAATATTGCTTTAATCCCGTGCCAGATATTCTAGTTTGTTAATTTTTGCTTTTCGGCTTCTAAATGCCTTATGGTTTTATCAGCAAAAGTATGAGAGTAAAATAAACGCATCGTAAGCAGAAGAAAATAAAGAAAAAAAAATAAACGTTTTATATCTAAAAATTAGATAACTTATTAATAAGATTAATCATTGATAAGTAAGGGGAAATTTTTATATTAGGACTTAAGATGCATTATTAAAAAACACAGATAAATAATTTTGAAACTTTAAATAGTAGGGTTTTTTTTAGTTTTTATATAATGTCTCATTCGGAAAGGATATTTTTTCTTAATCTTACAAAATCAAATCATCCGTAAAAGGGACATTTTGTTCAGAAAAAATATGTTGCAGTATTATAAACTCTGAAAAAAAAAGAAGAATATTGAAATGCCCTAGAATATTGATCTAGTTAAATTTTTCCATTTTTTATCATTCCCTCCAATGAGAAATCACTAAAACCTGACTTTTAACTGATCGTAGAAGATCAAGGGGTTAAAATGCTCTGTTTAGCAATTGGTCATGAAATAATGGTAATACGATGAATCTATTGGATCAATAAACGCTCACATGATCAATCAGAAGGGAGACACCTTCGCAAATGAAAGATCGATCTTCATGAAGGTATCAGTCAAACAAGGACTGCAGCTTGGATTAGTACTAAAGCGGAAATGGATTAACTGCTTGATTCCCAGAAGGGACAGAGTGTAAGTGATACTTTATCTTCGACACTTCTAAGGATGAAGAATATCAAAATTTCTGTAGTATTCTTTTTTATGACAAGATCTATGTACTTTGATGTTTATTTTTTGTGTAAATGAAGTAAGATGTTTTGAAGCTTTTTGCGCCGTACGTTGTTTGAATTTTGGTTATTCATTGTTAATTTTTATCATCATAAACCAAATATAGTTTAAGATTGTGTTAATTTACCAAAATTTAAAATGAATAATCAATGTCTTCTATATTTAACAACAAAGCAGGGCTATAGATAAATATTTCAGAAGCATAAAACGTATATATTCATAGTAATATTTAATTGTATATGGAAGATATATTTTTAAAATTTTTTCAAATTTTCTTTCAATAGCTAAGTCATTTTCACAAAATAATCCAACTTGAGCAAATCAGGATAACATTTAAGTTTTGTATTCAGAATCTAAAAATATAGATATAAATATTTGTCTTAATGGTAAACAATATTTTGACAGAAAAATCCTTTGAAATAAATATACTATAATGTTTTCAATATTCTCCGTATTTTCAGGAAATATTCATGATCAAGTACTAAAATCATTTTTTAGAGTTCAAATATGTTTACATCAGCAAAGTTCACTGCATTAGAATAAAAATCAAAATTGTATCAAGGTTCACATATTTTAGTGACCCTTTTATAAAACTGGTATCTATAAAAGAAATACTCTTGGTAGTCTAGAGTTAGCAATAATTTAATATCGTTTTTAACAATTCATTTTTTATGAATATTTTGAAAGGATTTTTAAGGTTTCAACGTAAAAGCGCATTGAAGTTAATTAAAGAGTTGTTCTATTGAAACTGCATTTCATCTTTTGAAAGAAGAAAACAAAAAGTTTCATTTAAAAAAACAATTACATTTTAAAATGGGTTGTAAATATTTTCCATTTTCTTACTTGTGCTAATTTAATATAAAGGCATTTATACTTCCTAAAAGTATAGAACAATATAATAATGAAATATTTAATTTTATGAAACTGAATACGTGAATGAAAATATTTAATTTTAAAAATTACAAGGTGTTTTTTATTAAATTTTAATATTTATGATAAAAAAAATATCCTCTTCTTGGAAAACAATTTCGCTTATGCGATAGCGTAATGACTTAAGAATACAGTTTTCGTCCTGTAATTCTTTAAATTCTGGTAAAAATTACTGAGTCTCTTAAAGGAAATATGTTGGTTTTTTTGGGAATTATTTCTTTAAAATATTCATTCATTCCTTACTAACTTAAGCTGTATAACAGGATGTTTAACACAGAGATGATATCACGGCATACCTAAATCTTTGAATTCCATTCAAAACTTTTGAGATCCCAATAATTCCTAGTTATCATGGAAAAATAAGTGTCTTAGTTAGAAATAAATCTGCAAATGAGCTATCGATCAAAGCCAGAATCAGTGGACCAAGTTCTGCATTCGGAGAAGTACTTAAAGGTCGAAGTGTCATGGGATAGAAGCAAGGTAATGACACCTAGTTTTAGAAGAGGCACGGCTAATAGATTATGTTGTAATTTTACCGCGATATGCGGTTGAAATTTTTTGTATAGATAATTAGTTTTACTTTTTGGGAATTTGTACATTTAGGTCACTTATCGCTTCAGATTATTATTTTTAGAAGAAATTTATCTAAATCCCAATTACATGTGTGTGTGAAATGAAAGCTCTGTAAATATCATTTATCATCCAAATGACAGAAATGAAGAAATTTTGCTCACCTCATGTGTAAAAAAAATATACACTAGTTTATTACAGTTAAAAAAGGAAAATTATGTTTTATCAACTGGTTAACTGATTATATTTTTCTGTATGCACTAATTTTAGGCCATATTAAAGGTTATGGGAAATCTGTTGGATATCAAATATTCATTTTCATGACAAAATAGAAATAAATCTGAATTTAAACATTTTTTAATTTAATAAAAAATAAAAAATTCCACTTTACCGTATCATCCAGTTTGTGTTCTGTCAGCGAGAATTTATTGGAACCCATTTAAGAGATAATTATGCTTCTATACCTTTATGTTGCATTAAAAGAGAATGCCGGGAATTGTGTAAATAATGGATATTACATTGAAATTAATTACGCAAACTTATTGATGAATAGTTGAGAATGAATATTTTTCTGTGGTGCTCCTTTATTACATTATGCATGTTATCCTTTAATATATCTATGGTATTGTTTCATATTAATAAATACATCAATCTCATGATGTGGTATAGGTATCAATGCATGAATGTTATCCTGGATAAGAGCTTTTTGTAATCCCCACTTAAATACTCTCCCAAATCAATTATTTACTTGTATCCTCCCAACTCGCCTCATCCACGCCTTTGATTCGCTAATTAATCCATCCGTCACTTTCCTTTGTCCCAACTAATTGGTAGTTATCGATGCAAAATTTTCGAGTTTTAAAAAAGGGTTGAACATCCGGAACGGCACATTGTAGCAAAAGATTCTGAACGACGATGAAATTCCACTTTTACCGTATCATCCAGTTTGTGTTCTGCCAGCGAGAATTTATTGGAACCCATTTAAGAGATAATTATGCTTCTATACCTTTATGATGTATAAAAAGGGAATTGTGTTAACGTGACACGTAAACTGCTTAGAAATCACTTAGTTCCCTAATGAGCTTTAGCAAAAGTTTGAGCTAAAGGTTTGTTGTTTGTGGAAAATTACCTTTCTGCTGAGTGATTGCCAATCTCACTTCAAAGTTCATTGGATTAAAAAGGTATCAGTTACCTCGCCTCGAGTCAAAATTGCTTTATTTGTAATTGAGCTTAATTTGTAATCTACACTGCAAATGCGTGAAACGCCTTTGAAAAGCTACGTAAACACAATAATAATAATAATAATAATAATAATAATAATAATAATAATAATAATAATAATAATAATAATAATAATAATAATAATAATAATAATAATAATAATAATAATAATAATAATAATAATAAACACTTCTTACCAAAAGAGATTTGACTTTATATTGAGATTGTGTTGCGTGAGAAACAGATAGTGTTACAAAAGTGTTGCTAAAAATTACAGACGCATAAAATGTGTTTTTATAGAGTTTTGATCCAAATTTCAGATTCTAAACCTATTTTTTAGGAACACTATTTTTATAATAATTTTCTGGATAGAAAACATTTCTTACACTTTTAAAACGTATTCAGAACACTACCATAAGGCATAGCAACACAGCTAAATTGTTGTTATTTTTAGGACAAAAATAATCTGTTCTTAAATAGGTTTATGTAAGTGTAAAGCCTTTTCATTATTGTGTTTATTTAGCCTTGCCAAAGGGTTTCCCGTATTTGCAGTGCATATTATTTTTCAAAGAGTATATAATGCAAAACTATAAATTCAATCTTTTACAGTGAATTTCAAAGTAAATAATGTGTAAAAATTACTGAAACAAATTATGAAAAACTTAATCCAAATGTTGTTTGGGTATAAATACATTAAGTCTAAGAATACTCGTATATCTTTACGATGACAAGAAAGATTTTCTCATATGATACATAAAAAGGCATTTCATCTATTCCCGTTTGCCTTTCCTCAGTTTGACTTCCCATCGTGAAGAACTTAAATCCAAAACTTTGACGTTTTCGGAACCCTTTAAGTCTTTGAAAAGGCATAGCAAATATTCTAAAAGTGCACGGAAAATTTGTATTTTTGTATCTAAAGTTTCTTTAAATCTTGCGCTCTGTCTGTTCTTAAGGTATAAGGAAGTTTATTTTAGGCATATATCAATATCATATCAGTATCAGCCTTAAGTTTTATATTACATGTTTGTTTTAAGACTTATTTATATTTGAAGACAGGATATTTGTAGCATACCTAGAATGAATTCAGTTGTATAACTTTGTGTTATACCTTTTTAGTAACTTGGAAGTATTACTAGATTTTTTTTGCCTTTTAATATTTCGAAAATAAAACTAAAAATAATAATCAGAAAAACATACATTTTTATTATTAAAAACTGAACAGTAATTCGGGATTAGCTAAATAAAACACCTTAATTTCAAAATCAATGAATCAAAAATCGAGAAAAGAACTATTGACTGCATTAATTTATTTTTACTTTCTGATGTTCTTATGGTGCCACATTGATTGAAGCGTTAGAAAATTATTTTTCTCAAAAACTACAAATAAATAAGTAAAGAATTAATTTATCTTTACTATTGTAACTCTTATTGAGCATGAAAGAAATCCTGAAAACACACGTTATGGATGTAAACATATATTAATATGACTTGAAACAGACTTTTTTTAAAATTATTTTCTTAAATTTTAAGAACCATGTTCGGTAACTACTATCTATTAAGTACTTCCGTGCAAAAAATCCACACAAGAATAAACACATTTAATAACAATTTTTGTTCTCAAATTAACAACACTTTAGTTGTGTTTTTAGGTAAAACATATTAACACCTTATTGTGTTATGAAAGTGTTTAGAATATTTTTGAACAGTGTTCGATTGAGAAATGTGTTCTAAAATAGTGGTGTTCTTAAATTTGGAACGAAAACACTATAAGAACAACACATTTTCTGACTCTGTAATTTTTAGCAACACTTTTAAAACACTTATCTTTTTCTCACTCGACATAATCGCAACATAATAACAATACAATCAAAATATATTTGATTTGAAGTGTTCAATACTGTGTTTACTTAGCGTTGCCTAAGCGTTTATCGCATTTGCAGTGTAAACTTTTCAGTAATGGTTAATTTAAAAAATGAATGTCGTCACGTAACTTGAACATATATCTTCTTTTAGGGTAAGCTATATTGACAAGCACCAAATTGAATGCTTATGAAATGATTTAGTGAGTGCGGGATCCTTTGTTTTTCTGAGGTAGAAGAGAAACAATTCTATCGTGAACCATTTATTTCTTCTCTCTCCAGAGACCCCTGTATTGTACTATTTTAAGTCAGTATACAACATTTATTTATTCCTTAGAAAGATGTTGCCGAATTAATGAAAACAAATTAGCTTTTTTTATTTAAAAGCAATTTATGGCTTTAGTATCAGCTTTTTTTGTCGGCTCACATAAACTACTCTCTTTTAAAAAAAAAACTAAGGCATTGATAAAAAGAGGCACAGTAATGGAAAAACCAAGTCTAACTACTTATCAGTTTTTGAATAGCTTTTTCTGAGTTTTATAACTGAAAGGAAAACTAAGATAACTAATGGTAAAAGTATTGGTTATATACTTTTTTAAATATATAGCTTGCTGGTGCTATTTCAGTGTTAGCCACTTTATTTGAACTTGTCATATTCTTGAATACTGAAACATATTTATTAATAACTTTTGTCTGCTAGTTTGCTTAGTTTATCTTACAGCTTACTTTATTGCAGGATTTGTTACCAGACAAAGTTCTTTATTTATGTTTGGTATTTGTCTCCATCCCTTTATTTGTTAAACCTGTACCGTTAATTTCAGTAAATATTGTTCTTTTCAGGTTTATCAACGACTTTTACCGCTAAAATTAAAAGATAATGTTGAGTCCTATTTCTTTTTAAAAGTAATGCATCTAACCTTTGTTTAGTTTATTGTCATGTAAAAGTTAATCTAAAAAAAACATTCAATTTTTAACAATGTGCATATTTTTCTTGCGTAGTTTCTAGCTTCACTTCATACTTCATCAGTTCGTGCCTAGATTTTAAATATCTTTTTAAATAGTTGAGAATATAGAGTATTTCAAGTGTATGTTTTCATCAAAACTTGGATTTAATTCTTTTTACTCTTTTGCTATTCAATCTGGAAATAGCTTTGAGTGAAGTTTGTATTTTCATAAAAAAAAGTTTAAAATCGAATGATTATTATGATTATTATAATTAAAATAGTTGCTAGCGTTAAGGATTAATTTTAATTTAGGATTCAAGTTCAGTATATTGATTTTTAATACCGACTCTGTCAGAACTGGTATAAATAACGATGGAGAAAACACTGAGGGGGATAATAAGACCTTTATTAGTTCCCATGCATCATCTAGAAAGAATATGGTGAGTCGTAAATTTCGAGGATAAAAAAATAAAAGGAATAAATAAGAAGAGTAGATTTTCTAGTGCTGAAAGTTACTAAGTAACTTAGAAATAAATTAGTGCCTTAATTTTGGAATCTGTTGATAGAAAAATTCAAGTATGTTGGTGTTGATAATACTGATAAAGTAAATTGAATTCCGGAATTGGTTTGGTTTTAAAATAGATTCATGATTGAGATAACGTACTATTTTTTTTCACTCCAAGGATTGTTTACACCCAATTAGGGGCCATACACAAATTACCTCATATATTTAGTGGGATGAGGTAGTTCTGTGTTGGGGTTAACACAATATCACATGGGTGGAAAGAGGGTCAGAACATTTTGACACATATTTTTTTCAAAATAGACAGTTTTTTTTACTTTTACTTTTGATAAAAAAAAATATTTAAAAGGTGTTACATCAAAATTAAAGAAAATAAAGTAAGATTTTTAAATACATAGGTAAAAATTATTTTAATTACACTTTTTAAAAGTGTGACTCAAAATAAGAAGAAATTTAACAAAAATGCTATAATGCTATAATTTTTAATGCTATAATTGGGACAGATTCCACAATCGAGGTTTTCGCCAAATTTGGCGGGATCCGATCTTGCCAAGCTACTAGTAACACTACATCTAAATTCCTGGTTATCGCCCAAATTTGGCAACATTTGGCGAAAACCTCGATTACGGAATATTACCCCTATAATTACACAGTACAACTGAAAAACTTCCGTCTTAGAAACCCATCTTAGAGGGGGTATTTACCTCTCCTCTCTTTGGACACGAAATGTTAAATAGACCAATTTTCCCGTCTGGTTCTCCCCAGAGGCTACTCATTTCTTTAGCCGCCCTTCCCCAATTTTTCAACACCGTGGCAAGCATATATTTCACGCGTTCCGTTTTCAAGCCTCGCTTCGTGCTTGGTCTCTTCGCACCTAGCTTAGACGGTTAGATGTGTAGTTATCTGCATATAGCGAGGCAATGTGTTTGTTCACTTATCACGCACTCTGCATGCTTGGTAAAAAAAACTGAGCGGGTTTCGTTTAATCTGGTTAGGTTTGGTGTGGGATGTTATATGGAGAAGCGATAGTTTCTAACTCGTATATTTAAAATTTAAGGGTAGGTTAATGATATTTATTACTTACCTATTTTGGTATTACCAAAATTAGGTAATAGGAAATTGCAGTTTTACTTTTTCGGTTACGGATATGAATATACAAGAGTTTCATCATATCTTTGCCTTGAGGTTGATCGTCAAGCAAATTCAGAAATTTAGTATTGTCAGAAATATTTTTTAATTCCCAGTTTTTTATACATTATGAAAAGAATGAATGTTGGAATAAATTTTGTTTTATAAATTTAAAAAAAGTTTATTCATCATGAAACCGTGTTTTTCAATTTCATTACAATCGAAATTACATTAGTTGATTTTTCTATATTACATTATGTTATTTATTCGATCTTGCGTCATTAAATTAAATTTTAAATGTGTTTCGTATTTTTTATTTTTAATCTTAGGCCACTTCATCACTTCAGTCGTTGGCTTGTCCACTTTCCAAGCAACACAAATGTTTAAGTTTCGTCCAATTGTTTTCATGTTTGACCAAATTTCGTTAACTTCTTTTATTTTTATTTCATCCGATTCAATAAAAACCTATAATTATCCTCCTATATAAAGGTTGGATTATTTATTTTTAATACAGTGAAATTCTAAGAATTTATACTACTTTTATGATATTTGACCACCATTTTAAAACACTAAACAAAAAATTATTAGTTCAGTTAGTAAATTTTTGAAATCATATTACTAATATGTTTTATATAACTGGACATTTCGTGCAAAGTTAAACATCAATATAATTTTATATAACACCTTTCAGAAAAACATGTTTCTTAAAATGAAACCAGACATTCAGAACTAAGAATGAAATCCACTTTTACATATCGATCGAACTATAGAACATCTTCTAGAAGGCATTTCTTTCCTTTTCATAGCCACGTAGAATCAAATTTCCAATCTTGTTACGTTTCGAATAAATATAGTTTTTATTTCTACACCCAGTGTAAAACGCGTCAGCAGATCGCTCAACACGAGTTTTCTATTTCCCTGAACCAGAGCAGTGCTTAGTGAGAAAGCACAAAGGAAGAACGATTTCAGGAATCTAGTGAGGATTCTTAAGCGTGAATATTCACGCGTGACGGACTTTCAAACCTTTTACTTTCTTCACGCCATTTCTATTGGTCCCTTCGGAAGGTTTTCCAAATACTATATACCATTGGTTTTCGAGAAGACTGACATAATTCAAAAATAAACGCAGGCACAGCTTGCAGTTTTATTGTAGGATTTGGGGATTTTAACCCACGACCTTTCATATAAAGAAGTCTAGGGTGGAATATCTCTCACATTAAAATATTTTGAGAAATCTCTCTTCCTCACTCCATCCCTCCTGTTTTATTACAACCATAGGATATCTCCTATGCAAAATTCTTCAAACAAGCTCAAGATTATTTTAGTAACCACCATCAGGGTTAATGTTCCGTAATCGGGAACCATCGCCAAGGAAAGTCGCCAAACTTGGCGTAATTAAAAAATTATTAAAAATTATTATTATTAAATATATATTTGTTATTAAAAATATTTTTTAAAAAAATTATTAAAAAGAGTTATTAAAAAATATCGCCAAGTTGGCGATGGTTCCCGATTAAGGAATCTTTTTTCCTTTATTGATATACTTGATTCCTTTCCCATATCCAATATGATTTCCTTTATTTTTTCTTTTATTGATATACAATCAGTATTGTAGACAAACAAATATTTACCAACGAGTCACTTTATATTGTTTTGAGAAAATGAAGATTTTCTGCATAACGGCATTTGTGGAGTTCGTACATGGAGAAACCATTTTTAGAGGTGCTCTAACAAGCTAACTATTTAATTTTTGGATTAGGCAACTACTCCACTATGTAAAACATCTAAAAAAAGAAACCCAAATACATGCTTACCTGTTTATAAGCGGATCCTTGAGATCAAGCACACAGACCGGAAAATATATGCAACCAAAATCCAATCAAATCCAATACATGCTTACCTCAATTTTTTACAAACTTTGGACTTTGCTCTCTGCTATTCTGAGAATATCTCACAATAAATTAAAATAACAGAATATTAATAATTTTTACATTATGTAGTGTGTACATTAAAACTTTAAACTTTACATTTTTATAACAATTTTTTCAATTATAGTCATAAACCGTATTTCAAAAGTTATGACAATGATCTTTAACTTATTTAAAGCTGAAATTATCTCTAAGTATTTGGAGATACCAAGTTAGCTAATTTCTTTTTGGGGATAAACTGAAATGCTGTTATAAACACGAATTGAAGGTTTATGTTGGAAATAATTAAACAAATATTTTATAAGCACCAAGATGCTTTCGTAAATAATTTAATATTTTTCTAAAATTTAGAAATAATAGTTTAAGGATGCTTTGGTTTTGAGAAATATTTTTTGAAATAAACTATCATAATAAAATATTTACGGATTAAAAAATTCAATGATTTATTGATATAAAGTAACATTTATTTGTTCGATTTTCCAAATTTCCACAAGCAAAATATTGATTAGTGAACACTTTACAGAATGCGAAAAATATACACAATATTCTTCAAAGTAAATAGTATAAACAACCACTATATCTAATAACATTTATAAATATCAATGCATATGTGAAACAAATTGTTCATATTCTAATAACACAATGGTGCGATGATTAGTGCTTTTACCAAAATATTTTTACATAATAAGATACACAATACACATATGTGAGGAAATTTGTTAGTACATGTAATACATTTATTATCTATAAAACATTTTTTGGCACAATAGAAGTGAAGACTCAAACCAGTAGTAATAATTGAGATGAGAGTGTATCCATTCTTTCCTTTAATAAACTATTAAACAGATAATTTATTTTGCATCACTTTTTACAAAACTATCTGATTTTTCGATTAATTTTAATTTTTTATAAAACTATCTGAATTGAAAACTAAGCTGATTTTATATTTATTTAATAAGAATAATGACTCTTAATAATACCTTTATAAACTAAGATTATTTACCTGAGAAAAACAGCTTATTCTTTACAAACAACATGGTCTTTTAGTAAAAAGGTATGTATGCAAGTATTTTGTGCTTTATAAAATATTTTTTTCTACTAAATGTGTTTCAAAATAGGTTCAAGATGGGATATTCTATAAAAGCGCAACAAGATCCATGAAAAATACATACTATGTTTTAAGTTTGAACCTGTTATCCTTTTTGAGTTAACATTTTTTGATGTAGAAAAGCAATAACAAAGAAAATGGCGATGTTTTGATGTTTTAAAAATTATATAACTACAAATATCTCTAAAATTTTTAAAATAATGCTTATGATTTGATTGGATTGGAGAAGACAATTAAAGCTTTCATAAAATTGTCTGATTTAAAAAAAAGTAGTGTAAAACATTTATGTATGGGGGGTCTATGAAAATCCAGCCTTTGGACCATTATACCATGCAATATAAAGTTATATATGAGGTGAGGAAGACTGTACAAAATGATAATTTTTTAAAGCAAAGGTTTATGTTCACATGTTGATGTCTATAAATGTTTGATTCGAATATTTAAAAATTATAAATTAATTCAATGATTTACTCTGTGGAATATTTGAATGAGCTCTATAAGTAAAACGCATTCACCATTAAGCATGAAACATATTTGGAATATAAAAAAACAGTGTATATAACATGATATTTTATAATTTGAGACTATTAATTATCCATAAATATTTAATTGAATAACTTGAACTTTTCGTGTGTTGAACTATGTACCAGTATTTGAAATTTAGCCCATAAAAATAAGCTGCATGTCATGTCCATCAATACATGTATGAAATATTTCAAATACTTTTAATAATTTGTTTTACTTTTAAACTTTGAGGTATGATGGTGAACTTCTTTTCGAAAATAAATAATTACAGATGTTATAGCGAATATGTTTTTCTTCATAATGATTATAATTTTTAAGATGCAATGATATCAAGTACTTGAGCCAAAAGGACATTTCTAAGTTCAACTCACCACTAACGCAACACATGAAAAACTATTCAAAATTAAAAGAAGATCGACGGAGAGATCACATAATTGAGCTCGAAACAGGGAGTGCTGAGATGTCATGTTTTCAGTGATATACAATGAACATAACATTAAACCGAGTAAAGAATCAGTTAAAGTTTGTTAAAGTTCATATTATTAAATTCATTTGAACTGAAACATCCACTCTTATTGTGATGGCATTTCCAGTTCAGAAAAATCTCACAACAATTCCAAAAATTGTATTTCATGATGAAATTCGTAATTTTCTAATTTCAAACGACATGTCTTGGGCAACAGTTGGGATACTGTTGTACTTGTATTGGTACTGTTGTACTGTTACTACTTGGGATACTGTTGCATCTTTGCTCTCACTCATTGACTACTTTGCACTCATTATTTACATTCACTCATTGAGTACTTTGCACTCATTATTTACACTTACTCATTGAGTACTTTGCACTCATTACTTACACACATTCATTGAGTACTTTGCATTCATTATTTATACTCACTCATCTTTACTCATTGATAATTGCATTCTTTCTTATGATAATAATAAAAATAATAGATCAAAACTTTCAACCTTCATTAAAGGTACCATCATCATTACACATCACACCGTCTTTTGTTTAATGAATTTCGAGAACCCAATCGCTCGGAGAACACCGGTCAATAGTCATAGTCTAAATAGAACCATTAAACTTGCAAATCAATGAACATTTCACACAATATCCTCTGTCCACAACATAGTTAATATGCTTTTCAATGCGTTATCTTGATTACCACTTGCGTAACCACTTAATAGGTGGAGAATTCGACACCTTTAATGCTAAATCTGCCAATCATTTAATGTATTATCCTCCTTCACGTAATTATACTAACATGACAGCGAAAATGAGAAAGTTTCTTGATAGAGAAACATGTGAGTGCAATAGACACCAGTGGTTCACAAAATGCTTTCTTCATGAATGACATTCAAAATTAAAATGCTCTCGAAAAGAGACAATTAAAATTGCATTAAATTTTGTATTTGTAATCATCGATGTATGGGCTGCAGATAGAGTTCATTGTGGGTGGAGACCAAAAGGTTACGAGAAGAAAATTTGTAAAAACGAAGGTTTAAACCTTTTTAGATGCAGTATAACCTGTATATCTCGAAATCGAAGGTACCCAAAGAAATTTCGAGTCAGCGAGTTGTATGAAAAATAGAGTAATACTCAATTTCAAGGGGAAACTGTTTTATTTAGAGCAATCAAAGTTCGAGATAACAAGGTTATTCTGTATAATGTAATAGACAATCTTTTTTGTGTTAGGTCGTCCCAAACTACTGTAAGAGATCGTTTTAACTTATCTTACCTGTAGTGATACGATACATAAAAACCGGGGAGTCCAATTGAATGAATCACAGTGAGAGAGCTCTTAATGACGTTACTTTTGACTCCGTTATTTTCACTATTGGTATCACCAAACCCCCAACAGATCCACCTTACCAAGGGTTTCCACTTATCCGATCTGTAGCAGTACGGAATCAGGCATGATCAAAATAGACGAATAACAGAGAGGCAAGTAGCCGCGGTGCTTTGGTGGCCATAATGTCTGATGGCTATGCGCATTACCGACCAAGGTCCGATGCCTTGCAGCTTCTTCTTGGGTAGCTGCTCATGGGCAACTCAGACTTTCATCCCTCCGGGGTCGATTAAATGAGCACCGAGTTCGCTTGGGGAATCAACTGGGGATGGTCTGGGCACAAGCTAAGTAATTAGCACCCCCAGATCCAAAGGCTTATTAAACGGATATGGATACCGCCTGATAGACCATTAAGCCTGGGTAGAATTATATGGTGATTGACGGAGAGGCTAAAAGAGACGTCATTTTGAGCTGCCTCACTCCAGAATGGTCTAACCGATCCTTCTTCAGACCTGCGAATCGCTGACCATCTCGTCCTCCGTGACGCAGCCGTCGTAGCGACAGAAATGCTGCACCGTGAGCCGCGTGGAGGGCAGCGGCGACAGCTTGCTGCACTTGCCGTTGCTGTGCACCGAGCGCGGGGACGGACTGTGCACGCTCAGGTTCCTCACGCTCGTGTACGTGGAGTAGGTGTTGCAGCGGTGCAGGGCCCCCTCCTCGGCGGCGAAGCGGTTCCTGAAGCGCGTGCACGCCAGGTGCCTGCAGATCTGGAAGAAGCCGTCGCGGAATTTGGAGTTCATCCAGCAGTAGATGATGGGGTTGTAGGAGGCGTGGCTCATGGCCAGCCAGTGGCACACGAACCACACGTACACGATGTGCTCGTACTGCCAGACGCGGTGGTCCTGGTCCCCCACCACGATCAGGATGTTGAGCGGCAGCCAGCAGAGGGTGAAGACGGTCACCACGGTGATCATCATCTTCACCATCTGGAAGAGAAAGAGTGGATATCATAGGAATGTGATGGATAGAGTTTATGTGACGGGTAACCTGATAGGACCAACGCACAGAGAAAAGGCCGAACAGAGAGTCCAAAACGCTATTTTCAAATTCCATCTTATGATAGAGGGCAACACTGCCAATGTATGGGGACATACGTAAATTACGTGAGGTGTTTTTTCCAAAATCTGGACCCCCCTCCCCCTTGGTGAGATTTTGCTTGATCCCCTCCCCACACGTGATATTTACCAACTACTTTTTAAAAATGATTTCCTATCCTGTTCATTTGCATTTTTGATGATGTGGGGAGGAAGGACAAATTATGTTATCATCCGGTCAAAATTTGTAAAATGACAGCAATAAATAGAAGTTAACTCTAATAATTTCTAACTTAAAAAGTTGACGTGAGATTTTAGTCGACCCCCCTCCCCCTTTGGTGAGATTTGGAGAGATTTTTCCAAACTACTCCCCCCCTTTTTTTTTGACCTCACGCAATTTATGGATGACCCCTATGTAACTGACAGAGGGGTACAATTTGGTGGCCATGACTGTGATTGACTGTGACGTGTTCATTCAATCTGTCACTTTACAGAGGTATTAGAGGAATGAGATTCTTTTTCGAAGCCTCTAGTGACGTAACAGGGGGAGGCATGGTTTCATGATTAGTAGTAGATGCGATCACAGAGGGCCCCTATCACAAGGCATGCCCAATGTTTTTTCGATTTCCATTATCCCCTACGACCATGGACTCTCGGTTCTTGTACTCTGTAGGACCAGCGTAAGGTCAGAACAACAAAAAAATAAATAGAGCCACCCTTAAAGCTTCATAAAAGACATGTCTCCAACAGATGAAACTTGGTAAAAAATACTTGAGATGTGGCCAGTTAAAATGGGATTTCAACAGTTTTGGTGCCATGAAAGTTCATCAACACACTGATCGCTTTTCAGTTCGGCGATATTTTGGGAATTCGCTCGTTCATTGACAGCGTTACACCGCTTTCAAAAGTAATGTGACAGTGTCTTTCGCTTGTAAGCCAACGACTAATTTCTTTAAGGATTTTCTATTATTATTTCGTTCACGGCTTTTTTTTACTTAGAAATAATGTCAGATATCAAGCAAATATTAACAAGCAAAAAAAAAAAAGGTTGTGATGCGTCTTTTAAACTTAGGAACTTCTTTTGGTGTGATTGGATGAGAAAGATCATAGAGTATCATGGGAATATATTTGAAAGAACTTGCGTACGCTAAAAAGAAAGAAAATTTTATGGACGCGTAACCATTAGTTGGAGAAATGTTTTACTAATGTAATCATTGCTTTTGATCTTTTCAATAAGCATATACTATTTTTCGTTTCAGATGCTTCTTTTACTGAAAAAAAAAACCCTTATTATTGCAAAAGATTATGTTTTTATTGCTTATCTTTTGGGTATTAAAATGAAAATTATTTCTACAGACTTTTCGTTTGTGAAATACATTCTTTCTTCTTCCAAATTTAGTTAGAGAAAAATACACGTTGAAGAGTTTTAAATGGCAATAGAAGCTTTGCCTGAAAGAATATTTTTAAAATAATTTATTTTACGGTCCAAAATAGTGTATTTCTTCAGGAGTTTCCGCATATTAAAAGGTTGGACATGGACATATCAGCAAAATATAGAAAAACAGAAATTTTCCTACATGTTTTTTAAAAATTAATTCGTAATGATTAGAAATTCTAATAAGTTTTGGTTTTAACAACTTGTTTTTTTGGATGGTAAGTAATTTTAAATATTTAACAATAAATTAAAATAAAATGTGTCATAAAATTGCATTTAAAATAGAAGCACTCAAAAAATCAAAAGCGTTTTTTAACTCACTCTCATAAAACGTCAGTTTTCCAAAGTAACTTTTTTGTTTATGTGATTAAACGGTATAAACTTTCTTTTCTTATTGTACCTAAATTAAGTGAATCGAAGAATTCTTTATAATAAGTCCAGACACAAATTGCAATAAAATGCTAATTTACTTCATTCAGCCTATTAAGGGCACACGGATTATCATTCATGTGTTAATGAATCTTTATTTCTTGACTGAAAAAGTTAAGAAAGTATAAAGCATCAGTAAATGATTGAACAAAACATTTGGAAGTAATTAATTGCTATTTAAATTGATGCATCGTTGAAAACCGTTCTACCATAGATAATTCCTTTTACTTTTAATTGGGCATGGAATTTCAGCTCCATGATGCCTGTAAATGTTTTAAAGCTCAGATTAGATATTTCCTAATCGACCGATAAAAGGACTTTCATTAAAAAATCCATTAATTTTTTATAGTAAAAAAGTCAATTCTGAAATGATAATTTTTAAAGGAGAGAAATAAATTAATTTAAACATTTTAGTTCGTCATATTAGTACGCAATCATATTAGTACCAATTTCATATAAATACCATTATCTCAATTTTTAGTACTGCTATTTTAATGTTTGTTTAAATTAATTTTTTAAGAAGGAAACTATGATGTTTTTAATGAGAATCTACGCTTTAAAAATTAAATGCAATTAAAAAGAATAGGGGAATTGAAAATCTATTTTATCAGTTTTTAGATAAGATTGTTATAATTTTATAATTTAAAACATGATATATAAACGCAGGTAGTGTGTACACAAATCTTTTAAAGACCATATTTAAAAAAAATATATAGTTCAAATAATTACCTAACTAAAATATGAATTTTAAGTATACAAATACAAGCAACTAATCGTTCATGAATCGCACCCATGCATTAAACTTTTGCATTACTTCACACACATTTAAACGCTTTTATATTTTCGATAATTGCGGATAAACAAAGCAAAATGGATATTTTTATGACATCAATCACACCAGGACATTATGCTTAAATCATATATATTTTTACATTATTTCGATATTATGTAACTGGCAATATGATAACTAAAGTGTAACGATAATAGCCATTTTAATTTGTAGGTTTTGGTAGAAAAAATAACCCTAATTAATCTACATTTACTAAGGAAAGTTTTGAAGAACTTATTATTAGTTTCATGAGAAAAGTAATTGTGCAGTTTTCTTCTCAAATATTTTTCAATGGGTGCAACAACTTCATTTGGAGGATCTTCTCTAAAACAGTATTTAAACAGTGATGGACGGTTTTTACTTTATTATTCAAATTTTAAAACTAAAATAGAGTTTTAAAGATTAAAAAAAAAACTATAAGCCCGTAAAATAGTAATTCATTAAAAGCTAAGTTACTCAGCATAAGTGATTTAATTTTTCTTCCAAATAGTCCTCAAGCTGGGAAAACAACTCCATTAATAATGCGAACAAAAATAAGCTGCACTGGTTGCTAAATTGTAGCCTCAAGGCACGGGTTTGAATGAACAATTTCTTTTCTTTCATAAATGCACTCATCAATCGTTATTTAAAAAAGCTCTAGGATGCCATGAGAGTTTACTCAAGATTGGAGAAAGTAAATTAAAGGACCTTTCTTTCAAATTGCCTGGTAGTTAAAATATTGAATATTTCATTGATTTTTATAAAATTTCTCATGACTTTGAACAGTTTTTCTCGAGGTCCTTTTGAGTAAGAGTAAGCATGAATTAAGTCAGCCTTCAAATTATCTATTAATGGAAAAACAATAATATGAATATTTATTCTGCTGGGGGTTTTTAATATTATTATTTTTATACTTACACTACACAGTTACTAAGATTATGGGCCTTTTCTTGAAATAAGAAACTGAGTGTCATTTTGAGAGAAAATATGTAAAATTTTAAGAACTAATATCAAAGTGCATGTTGATTATTTCTGAAAAAATATATTTTAATGGTTCTATTGTATACGATATCGTAGAATTTTTGGGAATTTTAGGGTATAAATCAGAACACTATCCTCTACATTTCCACCAATTTTCAGCCTGTTATATTGAATGTCCGGGTTTGGCCCTTATTTTGTCTAATTTGCCTGGACTATAGTGTAAAATTATAAAATGGAGATGCCTTCCACATATATTACATCCAATAAAAATATGATAACTACACTGTCTAGGAAACTTTTAGATTACGAACGCAATACGCAATTAAATTTTTCTAAAAGTTAGGAAAATAAAATATAATAAAAGAATGAATGAAAGAAATTACCGATGCAAATATCATTTTCAAGTGTTTATCTCTGGACAATTCATCACAATTATTAAAAGGAGCAACAATTAAATACACTTAGTTCAAATAATTGGTCTCAGAGAAAAAAAACTACTTTAAAAAACTACCCAGGAGTATTTTCACTCTTTGAATTTTTCACAAAGGTTTAGCTTAAAAAATCAACAAATAATATTTTTCTACTCAAAACACCAACTGATCTTAGCGGGGACATTTCCGTCCGACTTATGGCCAAAGCCAATTAACAAAAGCCACGGCACCCCAATTATCATACTTTTTTAATTGAGTTTTCAAACAGCCATGTAATTTTTTTTTTCAATTTATTGTTCTGATGCTTAGGGAGTTTGATTGCGGTTTTTTCGTGTCTCTGTATGTGTAGTTCATGCTATTTCCGTATTTCACTCCTCATAATTCAATTTCACTCCTCCTAAAAAAGTCAAGGAGTATTTTTACTCCTCTAAAAATATCCTAGGAATAACACTGACCGGTCTTATTTGATGTTTATTTGTTTTTATATGCATATTACATCTATATAGAGACAATATCCCCATTATGGACTTAAATTTAGATGAATTAATAGTTTTCCAAACATTCTCTAAGCAAACCCTCACTCTTTGAATTACAATCATTCAACATTTGATCGCCATGACATGTTATGCAGAATCCTCATACTTAGCCTTAGGGAATTCCCAAACTACCTCACTGTCAAGAGGACATAATTCTTTGAATAATGATTGTGAAACAGTTCCCACCATAAACAGCCTCACAGCATGAAGGTTCGTAAAGTTTGGGCGATATCAAAGCTTCGGCAGTTCCTTCAAGCACTTTGAAGAGTTTGAGTGGGGGAATGAAGGGTTTAAAACTTTCAGGGATGCTTCAATATAATGGTTCTAAAAGACCCTAAGTACATTCATAGAGGTGAATGCCTGAGAGGAGTGTGTTGAGTTGATGAATTTTGTGAATACAGAATTATTTGGGGGTTTGATATGGAATCATGAATTATTTTTTTTATTCAAGCTTTGCCCAAGAATTGTCTTTTATGGAAGACGTAGATAGTTTTTGAAACTTTATGTCTGGAATTAATATGGATTCATCAATAGATTTACACTGTAAAGAATTCCCGTAAAATTTACGGTTGTAAACTGGCAGATGGGTTGGTTGTGCAAAACCGTAAAAATTATTGCAAAGTAAATCGGTAAAAACAACGGTGTTTTACCATTTTACATTTTAATTCATGTTTTTTGTTTCACGAGGTAAAATACAGTTGTTCTTACGGATTTACTTTGTAATTTTTAAGGTTTTGTTCAACCAACCCATCTGCCAGTTTACAACCGTAAGTTTTAAGGGATTGTTTTTACAGTGTATGTTCCTACTCAGCCCCTTTTCTGAATAAAGTAGTTTAAAATATTTTAATAAAATATGACGGGCAGGTATATAAATAATTATGATTCTAGAATCTAAGATTTTATACATTGAAATAAAGAAGGTGCCAATAAAACCTTACATACAATATCTATCCTCTTAAAATTTACATGCTCGTAAAAAATTTATTAGATGCCCAATGCATAAAAAATGAAGTGTAGAAGTTACATGATAAATGTAATCAAAATTTTAATTTGAAAAACTGATAGATATTTACTCGTATAAATGGATTTCAAAATATTTAGGGCGTTTGCATATTTCTAACGCTATGCAGGTAAAATTACAGTTGGTTATGCTTTAAAACTTTCAAACCACACCAAAGACTTTGCCCATTTGGTTCAGAGAGGAGAAACTCTGGTGTTTGATTGAATCTTAGATTACTAGTTATGCGGGAGAAAACGAAATAAAATAGTTTTAGAATAGTTAGGATTAAAGTTTTAATTCACCACTATATCTGGTCTTCGAGTTTCCTGAATTCATATGAAAATGATTTTTGAATTTATAGCGAGTGAAATTTGAATGAAAAATCAATACTTTATAGTTAGCCTTCAATGCATCCATCTGCTGAATTAGAATTTAGATTGAAACAGGAATTAACTACAGTTTTTTCCTTCTAGAGAAAACAGTCGGAGTTGTGTCCATAAGTTCTTAGATAGTTTACAATTTTTTTCAAAACTATAATAACGTTTAAAAAGTGTTTTGGAACTGATTTATATTCAAGGAAATCGGCATCATTGAATTTTTAAAGAATTTAATGCTTCAATGTTTTTTTGAATTATGAAAGTCACTAAAAATCAAATATAATTACAGAATAAAAAATCAGGTTTGACGCATTTATTTTAACATATAATGTTTTGTCTATATCACTAATATACGTAAATTATAACTAAAAACCTTAAGCACACAACTATAACTTCATAATTTCAGTTCATTTTTTTTTAACAATTTTACACGTATTCCTTAAAACAAAGCGTGGTTCTCTTTCACATTTAACCGTTCTATCTTAAAAATTCATTAATATCCTTTGCAAGTCACTTTAAATTCGAAACTCTTTAAACATCCACCTATTTTTTTCTAA
The DNA here is from genome assembly GCA_963680715.1 of Tetragnatha montana. Lineage (NCBI taxonomy): Eukaryota > Metazoa > Arthropoda > Arachnida > Araneae > Tetragnathidae > Tetragnatha > Tetragnatha montana. The sequence goes on from OY796675.1 coordinate 47,895,874, forward strand.
CGCGTGCCTAATTTTTAACCTTAGACTTACTGAGTCATCATTGAATACGCATTTTACTGTTAAGGTCCCGAACAAAAAAGGGAATACATCTTATATATTTTTTGTTCAAAAGTTAAGGCGTGGGATTATCAAAGGTTAAAGTAGGAGGCGGTGTCTGATTGAATATTCAGAACGGCTGGGTCTTAAAATGTGTCTTCTACTATCAATGGAAGTAAGTGAATAGGTTTAAGTTAATAAAATAACAAAAATCTGTAAACGGTCCAAAAGGTATCAAAACGGTTTTAAGTTAAGTTGAGGTCTTTGCAGCTAACCATTGACTCTGGATCCGTTTATTCCTAATTTAATGGCGTGTCCTTCTACTTCTGGGCGGGGTAAATCCAATCAATTCGTAGAAGCCCATTTGCGGGGGATGGGGTAAATACGGGGGTGGGGGAGAAACGAATTGGACGGGCTTAATCTCGTCCCAAACACCCTGTAGACAGTACACAAGGATCTGTTTTCATTTCACAAGTACTTTGGAAGTTTTATGGGCGGTGGAGGTTGTGTTAAAATTAGAAAACTGTTGCCTAGGGAAGGTGACTTGAAGAAAGAGAAACTAAATGTTGAAGAATTAAACGTGTGTAATTCGGTTTTTTTTTTTTTTTTTTTGATTTTTTTTGAAATGTATCCAAATGAAAAGATTACAATGAGTTTTTAAAAGAATTACTTTCGGAATTTTAATTTTTTTTAAGGAGTTAAGTTATAGCTTGAATGTTTTTTGTTTTTTGTGTGTTCATATTTGAGTTTTATATTGTTGAGTGTTTATATTTTTAAAAAGTTTGTGTCTCCGTAACAAAATAAAAACCACATAAAATCCAAAAGCTTTCGGAATATCAAATAAAGCAGATACTTTTCAATTAGACAAAAATATTCAATAATTTTTAAAGAAAAAGGATATTTTAATTTGATAAGTAAGACTTGTTTTTTGTAGAACATATGTATTATATTAGTTAAAATTAATCCCCCAAACAAAACATATTGTGCTGTTGAAATATACTTCATCAAATAAATATGCCACTAAACATATACACTCACAGAGAACAGCATGCATAAATTTAACACCTATTACCGTATATTTTCCTCAGTCAATTGATTAACATAATAAACATATGTAAGTCGGTACCGATCCAAATTGAAACAGGATCTAACCTTCAAGCCACAATATAATCATCCTTGTACGCTATTGTTAAGCGAACCTGTGAGGCACAAAATCGATTTCGACATAATCAACTCACAACACAACCCTATATCACCGTAGTAGATCGTAAGTGAAATCTCCATCCGTTCAATTAACCTCGCTTTACACGTGTTGCGAAGCACAAAACAGCACTTCTCTAAACGCCCATTCAAACCTATTCTCCATCGAAATCCCAACAAAATATCCCACAATGCCCCGCTTCTCCCCGAGATAATTTGCATTCTTTTCAAGTCGCCAGCGCAGTTTGCTCTACAGATATCCAGGAGGCTCTGATGGCTAAATGAAAGTAAACAGTTTCTCTCTGATGGCGTCCTTTGATGGCGGCGGGAATAATGCAAATTCCTTCCAAGAATTTTCGCTCCACCTGTCATTGGGCGCGTAAGCTCATTTTCTTTCCAGGCCCCTCACTATTTGCTGTCGGCAAACTGGCAGCATCGTCGCTCTTGATAGGAAAAAGAAGCTCCGAAGATTGAAATTGCACCTTGTGATAATCTCCTCTCCTATACCCACTGTGTTATCTGTGAAGATGTGAGATTGTGTGTGTGGGTGTAAAGTACACTTCAGAGTGAGATTTTGATAAAGAAAAAATTAATTTGCGATGGAAGGAATATTTGTCAAGAAATTAAAAATGAAGAAATGTTTGTATTAATATTTTACGAATGTTTCCTCTATATCATTCTCTTTTTAAATACTGCTAGATTTGTAAGTACAGTTTGACTTTCTATTTTAAACTACTGTAAATTGAAATAGTTTGACTTTTTTTTTATCTTGATAAATTTCTCACGCTAAAGATATCTGCTTTTGATAGCAAACTTATAGTGTTTGCATTTCATCTTTAAATATGAATTTCATATTGGTAATGGAAGTCCCATGCAGATATATAATTTTCAAAAGCTAAGTACAAGCTAAAAATATTTTTTTCTTGAAGCCGGAAGATATTTGATGCAATTTTCCCTTGGTTTATCTTAAACTTATTTTTTAAAAACTTAAATGTTACTTTACTATACTTTTATTTATAATTCTTTAGCGCTTCTTTCATGTGATAGAAATCCACCCAGGCAGCGATGTATTCAAATCATAGAGAAAAATTTCCAAGGAAATTTATTCAAAGAATGTTTTTTCATGAAAAATAACAATCGCAAGAAAATCTACTGTGTTATGAATGGAATTTAACTATCAAATTATAAATACCTAATGAAGAGCAAAATATAAGTTAAAAGAACCAAGGCCACACACACACACAACTCCAATTTCCCATTTCAAAATAATAATCATTCATTCAAATGATATAGCTTTAGAAATCTACCAAGCATAATATCAGGATATATTGTACAACTGAGCTTTAATGAATTGATAAAAAAAATTCAAATTAACATCAAAGAAAATGGACTAAAAGTTAGTTACCTATGAAATGAATGAACCAATACATAATAAAATAATAGGATATCACATCATTCTATCAGCTTTTTCTATGACACTTTCAAAATTCCCCCATGCCTCAAAAGATTTGTATCCTTGTGTCAAATTAAAATTCTTGAAGAGAAACTATTCCAAATTGCGCCAAATTCAATCGACACTTTAGAAGTTCGGTCACGGAAAGTGAACGCTAAATTAGAGCCAGACTGTCTCGAGTCAGCTGAAAGGCGGGAAAATATATTTTATTCTTTTCCTCCCTTTTAAAAGATGTAATGAGATTTTGTGTGAAGAGGTAATGTAATTACTGTACTTTTCCGTTGATGTTTGTATCAACTGGTTTGTTTATAGCAAATAGTTTTTTTCCAACTTTTTGATTGATTTTGAAAGTTTTTGTTTTAATTTTTTGAAGCAGTTTAGAACCAGTTTTATTTGTAGTTTCCTGTAGTGGTTCTAATAACAATATTTTTTTTAGAAATGCGAATAATGGATATGTTTTGAGTATTTACTTCGTTCTGTATAAAGTTGTGATAGAATGTCATAGAGTTGAATGAAATAGTAAAGAATAATTTGTCTAACCCCACTGTAAAGCCCGTAGAAATCTTTTAAACTTAAGAAAACGTTTATTTTTTTTAATATCTAAACAGAAAAGTACAAATTAGTTAGGTTATATTTTATAATTTAATTTTTAATTAAATTAAAACTGTCGCCACGGGGTGATACCGATCCGAAAGTCCTACGACTCAAAAGTTTACCTTAGAGTTACAATTTGCTTCTGTCGGTATTTATACCCCATTTGAATAATCTGACTTCTTATGAGTAAGCTCGCCACAAAACTATCTTAAAAGGAGCTGTTACAGTTGACTGTAGCCCACTAAAGTAAAATATTCCAAATTATTAACACAAGTTCGTAATATTTTTAGGTTTTATCACTTCACTTTAGGAAAAACTATACAACCTAATAATGCAGATTTATAGTTTAAAGAAACCACTAGAATTTTCAAAGTTAGAAATTTATGATTACTTTTGGAATTTTATTATCCTGAGTTCTCAGTTGAATAACCTCTGTAAGATTAAGTTAACATGAAAAATGTACATTCTTACATATTTATCCACTTTTTGTATATAAGTCAATTCATCAAAAAGTTCACATTTCTAAAAGTCTAAATATATCTATAAAAAAGTCCAAATACAAGTCTATGGGCCAATATTTTACCTCTCCACAACACTAATCGAATCTGGAAAGAAGTGGAAGTAATTATTAGATGAAGAAGCAATTCTCTCTGATAGGATAAAGTGTTCTACTCTTTCTTAATGACCACCTAGGCTTCCAGCTTACTGCTTAGCGACCAATGCAGAAATCAATTGATCGAAAAATAAGTGTTAGCTTAGGATCTTGTGTGTCAGCTCTTCGAAGTAATCGATGGAAAAAAGAGATCAACGCAGTAGACTTCGATACATTTCCCCACTGTTACGTAAATTAATCTTGCTGGCTTTGGTTTTATTTCACACACTGGGCCCCCAATTGGAGAATATAGTGATGTATATTGTTAAATTTTAAAACTTTTGTTAAACATTATTACATTGGATTTGAATAATTTGTTTTCCATCAAAAAAATAAGTTTCTTAGAAAGAATTTAACCCACTTATTTATTTTTGAGAGGAAAAAATACATTTCACTAGTAAATAAGTTTACATAGGTATTGATATTTTAAAAAAGATCAAGAAGCTATCCTCAGTGTAAGATCAACTAAATTAGATACCTTTTAACATTTATTTATTTATAAAATATTCTATGTTATACCTGAACTAATGCTTATAAAACTAAAGCTAAAGAACGCATACATAGTTTTTTTTAAATAGAATTTCCATAAACATACATTGTATAACTAAGCTTTCAAGATGTATTTTGAATGTGATATCTTTTAAAAAGGAAATGGGGGCTTTAAGGTTGAAAAGCAATTTTGTTTCACTATTTTTTAAAGTTCCGCTAAGAAAACCAAATGTGTGTTCTAAGGGGATGTTGAAAATGTATCAAAAATAGAACCTTTATATGAAAACAGAGCGATTTAGGAAAAACCCTTGAGTAATTCATTTTAACCACGTATAAATATCAATTTTCCAAAAACTTTTCTTGAAACAAATTTCCACACCCTATAGTTCGAAAAAAAATTCTTTCGCCTCATTTTTTTTGTTTTAAGTGATAGAGGTAGCAAGAAAAACAAGTAGTCAGAAAAAATTTCAAAACTTTCAGTTATATAACATTCTTTTATTCTCTCCCTCGAAGATTGCTGATAACTTGCTGCAAGAAAAGAATGTTTTTCGTTTATAAAATATACGAAAAAAAAGTTTATTTCCGAAAGAAATAACAAAATCCCGTGTTGAGCAACAGAAAATTGAAAATGGCTTATGACGCTAGTTTTTTAAGATTCTGCTAAGCCTCGTAATCTCAAAGGAAACTGGAGTGTGCCTTATTAAAAAGTATCCCATCTGGTTAAATTAGTGTTAGCTGATCTTCTTTTGAGAGCCTCCTATTATAGCACTTTTTATGGAGATTGTGTCTATGACACTTATTGGGGGGGGGGGGGGGGAACGAAACAAAAAACTACTTTTGTTTTGTTAACTGTACTAATATAGTGATTAATGCCTTTCTTAATAAATTTTGCTGAGAGTAAGTTTGCTTTTTTTTTTAAATTTAACCAGATTTGGGTAGAAGTCAGACTTACTTTAATCTACACTTATCTAAAGTTGTAAATTATTTGTTTTTTAAAATTTAATTAAACACATTTTAGTGTGTATTCATTGTGGTTTTTAATTTTATATTGTTTTGTCATCGAAATTTTAAAAATAAATATTAAAGAATTATTTATTTCAAAAATTCACATTTTTGTTGCATATCGAATCATCTAAATTTCATAATTTTATATTTCATACAAAAACGCTTTATTACGTTAATTTGAGGCTAATTACGGTTTCTAAAATTAAAATAATCGCAATTTATATTTAATCCAGTTTTTTTTTATATTTATGCAGAGATGGTACTATAAGCATAAGACATGCTTCCCTTAACTCCATTTTATGACTCGAAGGCTTGATCCGTTCTGGGTGGCACCTACTGTTGCATTTTAGTAGTTCTTTAGTGAAAGAGTTTCGAGACACCTGTTACACGTTATAGTATAGCGAAAATGACACTCAATCCAAAAAAAAAAAATAGCTATATACTATTTTAAGAGACAGATATAATTTTTAGCAAATATTGAAGAAATGTAATTTACCTACTCAAAGAACATCAAATATTTACTATTATAAAGAAAACAAGTCAAATTTACGCATTTCAGTTTATTTTTTAACATAGAACTTAAAATTAATTCAACCGTGGATAAAAATTACGGAGAACTTGTTACCCGAGAAGTGGTTCTTTAAGAACCAAATATTGCTATAATAAACGAACATTTTCATTCAATCACTACAATTTTTTCCAGACATAAATTCAGTATCCCTATATCCAAAACATACTAATTGTTGAGGTTCAATTTCTGTCCCGCGAACTATTGCCATAGTGTTTTGGACAACAAATTTAAGAAATATCGTCAAAATTTGCAAATTTACGGATTCTAATATACAGTTATACTAATGAAATCCATAAAAAATTGGCGATGTTTGAATACTTGACGTCCAAAACACCATGGATGATATTTAATAGGACCAATTAACGGAATATAACCAATTATACACAAAAAACAAACAGACCAAATTCATCAAACCTTTATTACACCACTTCCTATTCACCCTCATTTGATTCCCTACGCCTCTTGAACCTCAAACAAATACCAAAGAACCTTCCGATTCCATTCTCCATCGAATCTACATTCCAGCACAGCCCTTCATTGCACCCACTGGGCTGTTTGACAAAGCCTTCACGAGGAAAGGGGCATCTAAGGCACGAGAAAGGGCACATCAATTGCCCAAGCGCATCAGGTGGTTCTGAAAAACCTCCATCTTTTATCTCCGCCCAATTCTTCCCCTGGACCATTCTTCTTTCCCGAGCTCTAGGAAATGTCTCTTTTCCCGAACAAATCAATTCCCATCGGTGAGGCTTTGCTTGTTTCGTTCATTTGGAAAGTTATTAGGAAAGACGTGATTTTTTTGGGGAAGTTTCTTTGTGAGATTTCGGTGGTTTACGAGTTACTCAATTTTCGTTTGGATGATGTTTTTTTTTTTCAACTGGTTGGTATTTGAAATTTGGGACTGATTGCGTGTTTTGTAATATTTTTTTTTTAAATAAGTTTTTTAGATCAAATCAAAAATATCACTGTGGAAAAATTTTAAACTTCCTTTTTAAGGACTAAATTAAGTTATCGAGAAACTTTTTTCTTTTACCGCATATGAACTAAAGCTGTTACACATCATATCTCCTCGAAAATAGGAATATAAATACGAAATATAATTTTGCATTTAGATACCATATTGTATATTTTAAACTGTAGGGAAGAAAGGGAACCTTTGAACAAAAAGTACATTTTTGGTTATTTCTCGATATTGAAACAGAAAAAGATTTATTCTTAAGTTTGCTGCATACCCGAAATTTTGGTACCCTTTTTAGGTGCATTTATCAAAAATTTCCAAATTGAATAATAATTCTAAATATTGGGAAATTCTTTTCAAATGTGCCCCAATGGAGGGGTATATTATTTGAACACGTTTGGGGCATACTTGCACGCCTTTAGAAGTAATACGAAATCCCTTTTTAGAAGCTACCAAATTCATTGTACATTAAAGTATACATTTACACCAATAAATTAAGCTGGATACTTTTATGGTTTGTTTCTTAAATTTCAAGATTTGTACTCTAAGAAACATTTTAACGAATTTGTAGTGCAGATTAAGTTTTTGTTGAGGGAAAAATGTACTCTGAGAGAAAAATCGTAGCGAATTAGTAGCGGATCCAGGGGGTGGTACGGGGAACATCCCCGCCGAAAGGGAAAAGTGTATTGGATAAAATAAATGACATAAAGATTGCATTTTTTACTTGGTGTGTTTGATATATTTGATGGCGCTTATCCTTAAAAAATAAAAAAAATATCAAGCTATTAATTTTTACTGTGTTAAGTTATTATTTAATTAATTTGTTTAATTAACTTAAGTTCACATGTATTAAAATTATCCTTTCAAGTGATATCTTTTATGCTGAATGCAACTTCGAGAAATAAAAAAACAATGTATTTCGTATTCTGATAAGTAAATGCGTTTTTAATGATAACCCAATTTGTTAATTAAAGCGAATAAAGTTTTCCCATCCTTGTTTGTAATAAAATAAAACCCAAAGCAAACTTACGTTTATAATTCCTCTAGAGTTTCGGTTATTTTGTAACAAGAAAAATTCTGAGGAATACACATTTTAATATTTAATAGCCCCTTTCTTCTACTATGCCCAGTTAAAAATTAAAATAAAAAGGTCTGAAAGACGCTTTCAAAACTTTGTCTTCCTTTTCTGAAAATGAAATGTACAGCTACTGCATAATTCATAATGTATTGTAAAGGGAAGAGAAAAGGTGAAACCATTAAAAAAATATTTAAGTCAAAGTTTCCACACAGACTAAAAGCCCAGATGTCTTCTTTCCTTTAAATTTCAGATAGAAAAGATATTCTCAGGATCTTTTTAGTTAACCTCAAAACCTTGAACTGCTGTTATTGAATCGCAACTTCTCTAAAAAATGGAAATTCTTCGTGCATGTCTTTAATTTTAATATTGTTGCTCTTAACTTCCATTTAAAAAAAATTATTTGGGAAGAAGTTCTAAAAATAAAGTACGGTTAGCTTTTGAGAGTATGCTAATAAAATGTATTCCGATATTACTTTGAAAAGGATGAAAACTTAAAACGTGGGAAGAGAAAGTGATTCAAATTCAAATTCTTTTTCAATGAGGTTTTGATAAAAAAAATCTAATGATTCAATTATTTTAATCTAATTCTATCACGAATATAAATATTCTGTGAAGTTTCCATACATTTTATATTTTTCTTTTTTAAATATTTTCATTTTTAAGACACTAAAATTAAAAACATTTAATTAAATCTGTGTTTGTGTAGGTATACCAGAAACTAGTTTTTGGTGGGTGGCTTCCTTTATTTTATACCATCTTGAAAATAAAAATCCTCCCATGCAATTTTTGTACTTTTTGTCTTGGTCTATTTAAAGTGATACTATTATTATGATCTAGAATTACAATTATATAAAATCATCTTTAAAAGAAATATTAATTCAAAAGTTTTGTTATTTTCTTTGATTGGAAACTATTTTAAAATGCTTATTATGATTCAACTGTTGGCATGGAAACTCTTGATAGTTTTGCTCTGATTTGGATAAAACACATTTTAAGTTCAAAAAACAACACAAATTCAAAAATTAATCTTAAGAACACTATCATGCAATGAACCGAATTCTTTAAAACCCAAGAGCATATCTGAACAAATTTGTTCAAAGATTCATCGATTTCTCATAATAAGGCCTGTAATAAAAAAAAATTCCAATTGTCTAATTTGTGTTATCTTTCCTAACCAAAATTATAATAGTTTATTAATAAAAAAAACATTAAAACACTACGTTAAAAATGGAAGTTTTAAAACAGAGAAAAGATTAAATTTGTTCTCATTTGTTCAGATACATTTTTCTCTTTTTACAACCATTTATAATCTCGATTTTTTTCGTAACCGATTCCGTTTAGAATCCTTGACCTTTTCAATTCACTTTCCAAACACAATCATTCTTCACTCACCCCTCCCCAAAAAGGACTTTTTGACCAGAGAATAACACAAATTCCGGAATCAATACCTAACCACCGTTTTTCCCCTTGCTCCCAACGGAACAAGTTATTTTTTACACTAGCTTTCCAGCAAGTAAAAAAGAAAGAATCGATCTTGGTTGAAAAATCATTCGTTTGCGCGATTTTCTTCTTGATCGATGCTTCTACTTTTGTTCAATCAATACCTACGGGAATTCGCGAGGGTTTCGACTACTCTCTTGAAACATGTAAGTTTACGCTTCGAAGGGTATAGTTTAACCCCTATCGGATTTCTCTCCAGATGTGAGAAATACGCACTTACTGAAGTGTGAATCATTTATCGGCAGAATGTATTAATTCGATGTTAAACTTGGGCTTAATAAAAATGATCGATGCGTGAATGTTAACTATTTTTAAACTGATGAATTAAAAAATATTTTTAGAACATTTTATAAGTTATTTTATTTAACATTTCGTCTCCACATTTTACATATAGCAGCATTCCTTTTTTTTATTTTTTCAAGTGTAGTATACAGGGAGATTCAAAACTTCTAGGCAAAGATAACGCGGAAAAAAGTTGCCAAAAGCAATTTAAAATGGGCTATTGTAAGCAAACCGGTTATGGTTAGAAATAAAATTTAAATTCCAACTATCATGTGTTAACCTATTTATAAAAACTCTGTTACTAAGTTCTTGTCTTTAAAGGGCCGTATTTAAAAAGCGACAGTATGATTTCGTCACTGTCGTCTTTTGTTATTTTCACATTTTAAACACGACCCTTGAAGAAAAAAATACGTTTTAATAAATTACGTTAAAACAAAATTAATTAAATTTACTTTAAAATTTAAGCTACGATGTGTAATTCAAAATGATTAATCTTAAAATACACTTCATTACTAAAAATATGGTTGAATCTAACTCGATAGTTCCAAGATCATAAATCAGTAACACTAGCTTCTACACGGCGGAAATAAAATTCAAAATGACTTTCTTGTACATTTCCATACAGAAAAAGCCCACATTCGTTTCTCACAGCAGTCCATTGATAAAACGTTTCCAGACTTCTTATCGGGGAATTGGCGGGCGAGAACCCAATAGATCTGCGATTCACGTCGTTAGAGGACCTTCAAAAAAAGACCCTGCTACAAGCGAGTAGGACCCCGTAGCCAGTCATTAGCCGCATCGGAAACCACGTAATGGGATCCAAAGAGGGGTTTCCTTGAAAAAATGGGGGTGATACATGGATGAAGGAATTCGAACTTTCACTAATAGAAGTGGGAAGTAGAGAATAGGGGTTTTTTATTCGATAGGAGACGAAAAGGCAATTCTGGGGGAAGTTGATTGAGTCGCTTAGAAACAAGAGGTCTGGGGCTTATTTTTCTTTGTTTCGGGGGCTCTCTGGAGGATTTTATTCTTTGATCTTTTAATGACATTGTATTAGGTTTTAGATCTCTTAAGAGTATTAAATGTGTTTGAAGAAGTTTTGTGGACGCAGTCGATTGTAGATTGATTGGGTTTTGAGTGCTGAACTAAAATATTTGGTTGATCAGTGTGAGATGTAGGGATCCTATTGTAGTAACGCATTCTTTCACATTTACTTGATGTTTATGTTTTATTGTTATGCTCTAATTAACAAATGTACAAAGATCGTTTAATTTTTTGAAAATGCTAACAATAAAAATTGAGACAAGCAGTTTCCTTATTATTTAGTTTTTAGTGTTTTTTTTTTTTTTGCACAAAAATTTGTAAAGGATTTGCATTTTGTTTCACGCCATTATTGTATGTATTTCGGTGATTTAAATATTATTTAATAAGTATTTTTATGATAGGAGTATTTTTAATAAAATCAAAAACCCTTAAAATTTCATTGAGAGGACGGCATGGTACTTAGAATTTTGTGCGTGTGTCAGTTGATACAAGTGCGTATTTACAGGTTACAGCTACTTTCAAACACAACCAGTTTATATAAATGTGTAAAATAAAATTTATCTTTTCACAAACAAGAAAGGTCCATATGTCACTGATAATATTTTAATATTGTTTTGTTTGTTTTCATGTGGCATAAAGCTAAAATCTAAGGAAAATCACATTAATTACATTTATTTTAATGATATTTTATTTCCAAAACATTTTTTCATAGGAAAGTATTTTAAATAACCATTTCCACACACCCTACTAGATTTATTAGCAACACATCTACACCCCCCTATAATTAGTAAGCACAATTAACTTAGCCAAAACTATCTACCCCCCATCTCAGAAGAATCCTAACTATGCATCATTTCACCATACAAAACAAGAGCATTTCAATACAGAGCTTCAGTTTATATTGGCGTGAGTTCATCCAAAGAATACATTTTCCCCACTACAGCGTTCATCCTCACCCACCTGTGAATGAAAAGCTACCTGTAGCCTCCTCCACGCCTTAACCTTTTACCTGCCGATGTTCCCAAATGGGAACATCAATTTATGGAATTTTTTTACCACTTACTATTTTATGCCGGGAATTGATACTTGCTAGAGAGCTACATAAATGTATGAATTTATTTTACATGCAACAATATTTCACATACTATTTAACCCTTTTTGTAAAATTTAGGTCAAATTTACAGATTTTTGGCTCTTTCAAAAGTTATACAAGTTTCAGTTTCTGCTAATTTTAAATAAAATTATTTTAAAATAATTTTTTTGTGTTTCAGTAGCTTTAGTAAGCAGCTTTCCATTAGGCTTGACAGAATAACTTTATATTTTATATTTAGAGAGTAATTACCCATTCCCTGTTTATGTTCCCAAATGGGAACATCGGCATTTGGGGTATAGTTTTTGAAGGGATTTTTTTTAACATGTAAAAATTAGAGTTATTCCTTATTACCCTTACTTTTTTAAACTTTTTATGTCTAAAAGGATCTAAAACCGGTTAAAATATATACTTTAACTTTCTTAATGAATAATATTAATTTGTTCACCTGATTTATGGTGAATAATTCTCGAGTCTTTATAGCAGATAACTACAATAATATCTATATTTTCACCTCCCAACCCATTATTTTTAAGTAATAATCATAAGGGGTCAGACAAAGGGCATATTTGAGGTACTTCTGAGGATTTGCGTATTTATTTTGTTCAAATGCTCTTTTTTACATAATATTTTGAAAAAAAATTGAAGAAATTTGAAAATAATGAGAAGTATGTACAGCTGAAATATTCTTCTACCGTTAGTTGGATTAAAGAGATGTGTAATTCAGTATAGAATATTCTATAAGAAGCTTAGTTTTATTTAATGAATGGCAATAATTATGGTTATCACTTTTAAAAACTAATTAGATTGTAATACAATTATTGGATTATATGCTAGGTATCTGTATAGAAAAGTAATTAAAGGTAATTTTTCACACGGGAACAGGACTTTTTAGCTTCAAAACGCATTGAAACACTCTTTTGTATCTTTTACACCGAAATATTACCTATAGTGCAAGAAAAATTTAAAAAAAAGTGTCTTGCATGTAATAAACAAGTGAAATATTTCTAATGAAAATTTTAAAAATTTTATCCAATCATCGAACCATGGCTAAGACAGATGAAGAAACTGTTCAATACCATACAAATGTCCAAAAATATTAAGTAGAAACCGATTTCAGTCATTTCATTTGAATAAATTGTTAAATATAGGCCTTTTGGAAACCCCCCTAAAAACTTCACCCCAAACGCCGATGTTCCCAAATGGGAACATGCTCAAAATCACCCTTAAGATTTTTTTTCTGCCAAAAAAAGGCAAGATTGGTTTTAACAATGATAAAACAAGCCATTTAAGCCAAAAAGAAGAAACTTTTCTTTGAAATTTGAATTACGGCGTTTAAAAGGTTAATAACACTCACATCCCTTCCTTTTTCTCAAGATAGACGTCAAAAGGGGCTGCAAGTTTATGACGAGATTTTGTTCTTGCCGTGAAGTTTTCCGTCTATTGAAGACTCCGGGTTATTATTGCTTCGGAATGTGCCTGTCAAAAGAATCAGTCGCTCCGGCTGTGACAAAAACCTGTCAACAGGGTAATCCCCGTCAGGTGAGGTCGGGTTCTAAGCCAGATCCGAAGTGTTATTTTATTGGAGTTGTCAATTTCGTTTTTGGAGGAGTTGAACTCGAGTGGGGTTTTTATTGGTTAGAGTAATAAAGGGATTGGTAGAGATTTTCGAGGTGAGGTTTTGAAAAGGATGTTTTTGGATGGATTTTTTTGGAATTTATTTTTAACTTAATGAAACTGTATAGGAAAAAGTTTAATGTGCTATTATGTGTGTATTATGCTAATTTAAGTAAAATTGTTAAGTAAACATAATATACTTAAAAGTGCATATTAAAATGGTTGAACTGTTATAGAATTTAATTGTTTAGTTTAGAATATTATAGAAACCCTTTTTAAGGAAATAATATTTTACCTAACTAAAATTCATTCTTTTTCCAAATGTATGAATGAAAACATGTACCAAGTTTTCTTCGTTTAAACACTTTATGAATAGTTTCACGTTTTAAAGGGGGATACTTTTAACCCTCAAAATAGATATTGTGTTTTTTTTAACTAATAGCTTAAAATCCATTCAGATAAATATTTTTCACCTTCATCTATCCACTCCCAAAACGCTACTTTTCTAAATATACTTTAGATAAGATAAATATGGGGTATAAAGATTTCAGCTCTGGACAGAACAAATTTAAAGGCCTGGAAATGACAACCCCATAATGAGAAATCAATGGAGGAAGATGGTTCTTCCTACATACAATAGACGTTCCACTAATGGAATCCCATTTTGTTTTAGAAATATATTTGAAACAAGTACATTTGAATGAATTTCCTAGTGAATTAATTATCTAATTACTTTACCTTTTTAAGTAAAAAATGAAGGATTTTGTATTATACAAAAAACACATTTTACATTCATCAACAATATTTAAATCACTAACGGTTATTAATTGGAGCAAATTGCATTCTCTTTCTGATGGTTTTGAAACACCGTTAATCAGTTAATAGTATTTTGACATTCTTATTTTTCATATAAATTATTAGTTCAATAAAATATGATAACCTTTGACTTTTGTTTCATATTGTCCATGAAGAACAGAATACTTCAAAGGAAATCAAACAGTTTTATAAAAACCAGAACAAATTATGAATATTTCTTTACTAATATTTATATTGCTCAGAAATGTAGTACCAATGATTTTCATCACCATATTTCTAACAAAAACTTAGTTCTTTGTTCTATTGATCTATTTATGAATTATAAGAGAAGAATATTGATTACTTATTATTATGCGCCTATTTCTAGTGAACACATACAGTTTTTATAATCTCAAGAAAATTCAACAAAAATGTATTCGAGTATTTGTATTCATGTTTTCCTATTTTATGTAAGAGAAAAATGAGCACACTTTCAATGAAAATGTATGCAAAATACATATTTTTATGCTGTGAAAGGTTAACACATTCAGATATTCTTACAAATACTTATTCCTCTGTAATTAGATTCAGTATTTACCATTTGTTTTAAAATTTAATGTATTTCTTTCAGTTCAAAAACTAAAACAGACAGGATAAAAAACATTAATCAAATTTAATTTTAAATAGATTTCTTGACATACTGCTTTGGATATATTAATACCATTTCAAAGCTGTATTCTTTTTTCTTATTTTAACAAATTTTAGGATAGAATATGTAGATTTTACCTGCCTCTGCATATTAGATTTGATGTAATTTATATGCAAAACGTTTTTTAAGTGGTGATCGTATTAAAATAACTAAAATTACAATAATTTCAATTAAATACTGCATAATGTGTAACAAATGTGTTTATCATAGTTAATTTTAATTTAACTCAATTAATATAATTTAATTCTTTTAAATTAGTTTTACTCAAAAGGAGATTAATGAAGGAAAGTACTACTATATAAAAATATCTATGCCAATTTGATTAGCATTTCTAACTGCACAGTCCCTTACGTACTTGAAACTATCGAAAATAAAACCAAGGGTATTTCTTTACCATATTTTCTTAATTCTCTCATTAATAAGCATAAGAATTAGAAGAACTAGAAAGAATGAAGTCTATAAATGCAGAACTGCCTCTACAAATTCAAACATCCCAAAAGATTCTATCGCTTTCACAAAAGGAGAATCTAACACCTCCATTAAATCCTTTATCAAATACCTCTACAGAAACATAGATAAGGGGACTACGAATTGTGAAGTACGGATTGAAATCAAGAAGACATTATAGTGAAATAGAAACTCCGGAAGTACAAATAAATTTATGATTGTGCTATCTAAGGGTTTGAAAGCCCTTTCGGTTGTTTTTAGAAATAACATTCGGGAAGAGGGAGCTTTTCACGCCCTTCAAGCACGTTCTTCGTCTTCCTTTTGAACGCCTGATTGAAGTTTGATACCAAACTTTTCTCGCGTCTTTATAGCGCATAAAATGGGGGAAAGGTTTTATATAATGTCTGCTTTTTGATGAATGGCTTGAGAAAGAATATTGAAGCTTACTTGGTCCCTAACCACTTCATTTTCTTTCGAAAATTCGATGGAATATAAAGTAGACTGAATCGATTTTATCAGGCAATGATGGTATTCCTCGTAAAATTGATTTTTAATAATATTACCTTCACAAAATAAACGTTTAAAATAATAGAAAAAGGGGTTTAAGAGTAGAAAGTGACGATTTCAGTTGTTCGTAATCAAATTCAAACGGAACTTCACATTATGATAATAAATATAAATTTTAAAATATAATAGTGTAAGTTTAAACTGATAAATATCTGTTTTTATTGCTTTGCGAATATTTTTAATTAAATTTGATGCATATTCATATTTTTACGTCTTTTTTGGGAATTTGACATTACAGCTCTGTGAATTCTGGGAAATTATTTAATGCCCTTATTACACTTATTATTACTTTATTACATCCTTCTCCGTTCTTCAAAATTCTCTAAGGATTTTATGTTTAGAGTATTATATACATTTTCATGGTATGTAGATTGTTTAATCGAATTTAAAATAATATACTTTAGATTGGAGATTGATGAGCTATTGATGATGTTTTTGTAAAGATATAAATATTTTAAGTGGTTTACAGTTTCCATGAATATCATCTATTATTCCCACAATAAAATAACCTTTTACCTCCTATACCTAATCATATAAATATAAAAATGTTTCTAGTAAGGGTAGTTCAAAAATTGCTGGGTAGAAATCCTTTGTTTTTCAAGTTAAAGAAGCGGTACTCGATATTATTCCTAAACGCAGTGTCTAATAATGGTGTCAGTTTAACAAATAAAACATATTGTATTAAAGATATTTCTGTTAACTGTATTAAATTTCGAAATATTCTCAAATTAACGCATTTAAAAAAAACCTTCTCATTACTGGCATTCTAACTGCAAACATTTCCTTAGGAGGACGTGGAAAACTTTTAGACAATCTGACAAGTCATCTACAGTAAAACCTCAATATCTCGAAATCATAGGGGCCCGAAAATAAATTGGAGGTATAGAGTTTTCGAGACAAGGTTTCTCCAAGTATAAAACTAATTAATACTTTATTTCAAGAGAGGGGAAATATTTTATCGAGATTTAAAGGTTTTCGAGTTATTTAAGTTCGAGATAACGAGGGTATACTGTATTTGTTGTTTAGTAAAATTTAGTGAAAACAAAAACATTTAAAAAAAAACTAATGAAATGTAATATACATTAAAATGGTCTTACCTTTCTTTTAGACGCTGCCAGCCTTTGGTCCCTGACATCTTCAGCTTCCCCGGGAGGCTTGTTCCCCCACACCACGATCCCTATCCTGGTGTAGGTGTAGAGAAGCACGATCAGCGGAAAGAAGTACTGCAGCACCATCAGGGCCATACTGTAATAGTACTTCTGCTCCGAAGTCTCCCAAGCTTCGGTGCAGATGTACCTCGTCGTGGTCCCGTTCCATGCCGGGTGCACTTCCAGCCGCGACAGCACCGCGGTCGGCAAGGGGGTGATCAGCGCCACCACCCACACCACCACGATTATCAGACTGGCTTGCAGCTTGGTCATCCGCGGGCGCAGCGGGTACAGGATGGCGATGTACCTGTCCACGCTGATGGCGATGAGCGTGTAGGCGCTGACGAACACCGACACCACTTGAGCGTAGCTGACCAGGACGCACATGGCCGCCCCGAAAGGCCAGTACTGGAGCAGCAGGTTGGAGACGAATCCGAAAGGGATGCACAGACTGGCCATGAGGATGTCCCCCACGGCCAGGTTGATGATGAAGAAGTTGGTGACCGTGCGCATGCGCTGATAGGCCAGCACGATGTAGCAGACCATGCCGTTTCCCCCGATGGCCGCTACCGACACCGTTATGTACATGATGTGCATTACGGCTTCCACCGCCTTGGGCACGGCCACCGAAATTTCCGGGTCTAGGTCATCGGGTTCGGTTTTATTGGTCAGGTTCAGTTCCAGGGTCGTGTTTAATAATGGAATCATGATGGAGGATGGATTTTTTTTAGTCAAATAATCGTTATTTTAATGCCAGAAAATAAAATTGCATTTTATCATCCTTTTTTGCCAAGGTAATACTTTCAAGTATCTATGCGTTCCTTTTAATCTCGAAAATCAATCTCTTCTCTTAAAATGTACAGATATTTACAGAAGTCTTTACTATATTGTTTTTATAAGTTCAGATTACTTTGATTAAAAATTTGATCGTTTTTGCTCTGTGTTTTTCCGAAATTTTAGAAGTTAAGTAAAAATAGAAATATAATAGAATAGAAAAAAGTTCTATGATAAATACGCTTTTGTATCTTTCAAATACTTATTAAGATTTTCTTCTCTGTATCTGAAGTTCCCTTTATAGCTGAAATTTTGAAACAATATACTAATGAAAAATTGTGCTTGTAAAAGAAATTATTTCTATATGAAATCTTATCACAAATTTCATGATACCTGAACTTTATTAATTCAGACAATGCTCGTTTAAAATTACATTACTTTTAGCGCATCTATCTATTATTTTAGTGACTAACTAAAGAGTTTTTTTTCCAGAAAATCACAATCACAGAATCACTTGGTTATCTTGGCAGTTTTCTTTATTCTAGCAGTGTTCTTCTTGTAAATAACATTTTCAAAAACAATATTATTCGTTAAAAAAATACTTGATATATTTTTCTGTTTTTCAATAAATTTGTTATTCGTTAATTTCATTCCAGTCCAATTGCACAGTTTAAATATTGCAATGAAATTTCTTTTAGTGTGTTTTATAACTAAATGATAATACTAGAAATGTATATTTTTGCACAATCTTCATTCCAACTATTTGGAGAATTGGAGCAACATATCTTTAGAATAGGAATCAAAATTCAATACTTACTACTAAAATGTACTTCTACTTGAATGAATTTTAATGAGGTTAAATTAATTTTCAATTCTTTATTTTCCCATAATTAAAACAAATATATAATTCAACGCTAAAAGTACAATCATTGCAGAAAATTACTTTTACGTCAGGAAAGATAGTTGCTCATTTGAATTTCCAGAAAAAGCCTTTTACATCTCCATTTTCATCTCTCTATATTTTTTATATCATAATATAATGTCACATATGAAAAGAAGCAAATTGTTTCCCTTTAGATCTTTATTCAGCAAATGTTCCAAATTTTTATTTCCAGCTTTACTTCTTGCTACACTTGAGCTTCTACAGTGAGCTTGCTACACTTACTTCTTTACAGCTACACTTGAGTTCTTCACATCATGGAAATACATTCAAAGTTGATATCAGTGAATAATCTGGAAAATAAAATGGAAATTTTATTGAAGGAAATATTGTTTGATAAATAAATTTCTAATATTTACTAAAAAAAAAACCTCCTGTGTGTGAATAGGACAAGAGCGTATAATGAAAAAAAAAACACGAAAGAAAAAAAATGTATATCCTGTATAATATTATCTGTAATATAATCTTCACACGACAAACTTTATAACAAAGTGTCTTGAAAGAGTCGTTCTATTAGAATGTTTAATTTACTGGATATCCGGAGTAGTCTAGAATATTGATAATCCATTTATTTAGTTGTGTGCTTTAGTTGCACCCATTTAGTTAATATACTCTTTCAAACTAGTTATTGATTTACGATGAAACGCGAAATAACTTTTCAAACCGAATAAGAAAGGTTAAGGAGTTTTCATAACATGTTGAATGGATTTGATAATCCAATAATTCTATTTGTGATTATGGGTAATCATCCCTCAAAATTTAAATTAAAGTAAAAAAAAATATTGATATTTATCAAACTTCTATTTTTTATAATATTTACTGCTCTTCCCTCGGAGAAGGAATTTTGTAAATAACAAAATTTTTGATATATCTTTTGGAAAATGAATAAAGAAACAATACGTTAAAAAACCGTAATTTTCCCGAAATATTCAACTTGAAAGCTTTTTAAAAGCAACGAAATTTAAAAGCTTTCATTAAGAACACTTCAGAAATAGGTAACTACAATAATAATGTGATTATTCTTGTTTAAAAGAATTCTTTATTGCTCACCGACACAAAATTCCAAAACGAGGAATATTTCATAATATTAAAGCTGTCACACTGGAATTTTAAAATAAAAATATATTTAGTATTTTTAAACAATAGGGGGAAGTTTTGGTGGATAAAACTTCTGAAACAAAAAATACAAGCATTTTCTTTAAAATATTGACCTAATAAGGATTGAAGGGATCCAATAGAGACTACCGGTTGATAGTTGGTAACAATAGTTAGAAATAGCATTTATATACCAGCTGCAACTGCTTTTATGGCTAGCCACCGATTACCACTAACTGAATATTAATATCTGAGTATAAACAGTTTTTGTGAAATAGGTGTACTTGTTTACCAATAATTAAAGCATCGGTATTTCTATTAATTTTAGCATCATTCAGAGGTAAATGTTATGGGAAAAGTCTCTTTTGACGTATGACTCTTCTTCTTTTCAATCTAACTTTTATTCGATTTCTATGTTGTTTCTTTAGAATAGAAACAAATTACAATATTTATGTAGTATTTAAGCATTTTTCTACATTTATTTACAAAGGTATCTATAGCAGAATGCAACGAGGTGTTTTAGTCTCTTTCTCTTTCCAACAATTTTCTTATGGTCAGAAAATAAATGTTAAATTGTAAAAAATGTGAAAAAAAAAACCCTATTGACCCCTCAAAGTTGTTCCACCGATTGGGAACCCATTGTTCTAAAATAAAACTTGAGCAAAAATGTGTCGATTCTAAATTAAAAATTTTACTAAGACCTAACCATGAATAAATTACTATATAATTGTTTGATAATATTTGAGATAGGGTTGTTTGGGGTAGTGAGACCTGGAACACTACAATTACACAATATTTACAGATGGTTTTCTTCAGGTTCGAATGGTTCAGGATACTTATGAAGAAACCCTCGAAACTATTCCCCTAACCCCACTGTGTGTTTTTAATTAATTTCTCGGCAACGTGAATAAAAAAAACCCAACTTAATATTTTACTTAACTTACCACAACTTAAATTAAACGCTAAATTAATATAAAATTTCAATAAATTACTTATAAATTTTTCAATAAACATTAAAGTGGTGAGTCTAGGCAGTCTAGGATGTCCCACTTACCCTATAATGAGGGGACCCACTTACCCCTATTAGGCTAAAATTACGGGGTAAGTGGGACCCCTTCTCTTAAACATTTTTAAATTAGAGATTTCGCAAAAATTCAAATTGCAGTATGTATTTTAAGTCAAACTTTGCAGAACAATTAAATAAGCATTAAAATATAATGAAAACTTAGCTAGGAACACTTCTTGGAAAAATATAGCTTTAACTCTCCAAAAAAATCATTCTGGAAATCCCTTTTATATTAGTTCTATAATCTTAAAAATAAGTGAAACAAAACTCTAATAAATGCAAAACCCATCAGTGTGACAAAAAATTTAACATGATAAATGTGAGTAAGTTTGAAATGTACATATTTTAGTTTGAAGGGGGTAACCCACTTACCCCAAGTGACCCTAGAGAAAAACTGTTGATTTCATCTTTTTAATAGAAATGCTATTGGAATGAAAACACAATACAAACGTAGTAAACGATGATTTAAGAACGTGACTTTGACTTTAAAACCAGATAATAATAGTTACATTGTTTGCGGAATTTAGGAATTTAAACATCGTTTTGCCGTTTATGATAAAAAATAATTTGTTTTGTACATCAAATATGTTTGGCATCATACTATAAAGTCGACTCCGCTTATTGTGATCACAATTAATAAAATTTGTTTTAAATACTTCAATTACATGTTTATAGGACTGCATAATGTTATTTTAATGCAAACCTCGAGTTACACTGTTTGAAACTTTTTAGTGTCAAATCGCGTATTGTTATCAATCGGATATTTTTATCATTCTTCTCTTGGAAGAAGGTGATCACATTAAGCGGAGTCGACTGTAGTAAAATACTTGAATAATATAGTTTTTTTAGTAACCTGGAAAATAATCTTTACATCATCATTTGTTAAATAATTTTACACCATACGTTTCCAAAAAACTTGGTAGAACTTTAAAATAAAATTGCGTGTCATTCTACTATGTATCTTTTGTTGTTGTTCATAATATACCCTATCAGGTACAGTACACTTTTTACATAAAGTATTTTGACATTTTTTTAACAAGATGGATACTGTTTACTTTTTCGATTATTAAATTCCAGAGTATAAAAAACTGCATTTATTTTTAAAAGCGCAGTTGGGTTCAGAAGCATAAGAATCAATTTATTTATTTCTATCCGAAATTATGTTTATTCTTTAAATGAAAAAAATTTCGAGTACTTAGGGGGTCGTCTTCATATTAAACGAAACACTAACTTTTTTTTCCTATGGGGACCCCCAATTATTATGCGTTTTTCTGAAAGAGCATCCCCATAAACCCCCAAATACCAAGTTTCATCCATGTAAGTATCCAAATAGAAGCATAATAAATTTTTGAAATGTCAACCATTCAATGTGAAATTTGTCAAACTGTTTTCGGTCTAAAAATATGAAACTTTGAATTTAGATCAAATTTGTGTCCCCAAACAAAATAAATATGCTTTTATAGCGATATTTAATGGTTAATAGATAGATAATTAACATCTAATTTTGACGCAAAAATTAAATTTTAAAATATTTTAATATTTTTATGGTAATCGATTCTGGCAGTAATTTTATGTGGAAAACCAAAATTTCAGTCGATTTCATTTAATAGTTTTGGAAAAAACTGAATTAAACTAAATTTCCACTCTTTAAGGGACCGTATACCGCTGCTAAATGTATACCGGCGAATGCTTTTTCTGGAAACAGTCGCCTTATTTTAATCACCATAACTTAAATTAAAACTTAAATTTGATATAAAATTTCAATAAATTACTTATAAACTTTTTAATAAACATTAAAGTGGTGAGTAAAAGTCTTACTATTCCACCGTTTTTAGGAAATAGTGTTTACAGAAAATTAATCCTTCTCACTCTGGAGACGACCCCCAAAATCTAAAAGCTTTATTTACCGCACGATGTGAATGAAACTTGGTATTTGGGGGTTTATGGGGATGCTCTTTCAGAAAAACGCATAATAATTGGGGGTCCGTATAGGAAAAAAAAGTTAATGTTTCGTTTAATATGAAGACGACCCCCTAAGGACCCGAAATTTTTCTCATTCAAAGAATATTTCATGACATGAAAAATGACACCTTTTTTGTCTTCCTAACCCAAGTGGATCGTCAGAAATCTTAACTGAGTCGTTTTTTTCCCCCAACTGTACATGGGTTTAACAAAATAATCATATTTTTAAATTGACGTTCTTCATTTCACTCAAAATTCAGACACCGCGATGGGAACTATTTTGTTTGTTAGTGACGTCATAGGGTCAGCTTAAGTTGCTGTCTAGTTTAATAATATGTATAATTGAGACTTTAACGAATTTTATAAACATTCCAAAACAGTCTTAATTTTAAGTTAATTTGTCTTATTAAAATTAGAAAAAAAGTACAATATACAGGTAAAAGTGGAAGATCGGAGAAACTTAAAAAAAGGGGGGCACGATGTAAATTAATACAATTAATAGTAAATTATCTTTTTGTTTTTTAATAAATTCATTATTTTACCTTAATGTCTCTAAAATGTTATATACAGGGTTTAATTTAGAGAAAAATTCCTTTAACAAAAAAGATAAATGGAGAAAAAAATGTCTAAGGTAAATACTAAAGTAACAAATCGGTTTGATACGGTAGTTTCTTTTAGCTGGAAAAATTTTAATAATAGAATACACACAATATATTTCTTTAAAATCTCCACTTTACATTTAAACAACTGCATACATAACATTCAGTTTTTTCTTTCCCATTCTGTAAAAAAAACCACCTAGACGAATCCCTGGTCCCAATAACTAGAATCTGAAATTCATTCTTAGCCCTACAATAAACGCATCTTGCCCTTTATTACGACTCAGGGTTCATTAGCGTAAGTGACATGACACTTACCATTATAAATTCCAATGAGACAGCATAAAATCAAGATGAAACATGGGAATTTTTATTAATCTTTTAATCAAACTGCCCCTTAAAAACATTATAAAAACACAAAAATTATTGAAAATTCATGCATTCATGAAACATTTCGTTTTGAATCAATATGCTCAAGAGTTTGTTCCTGTTGATTGTGTTTCAGTTACTTTTACTTCTCTCAGGTAACTACTTTAACTTTTGGCATGCTTAATAGGGTGGAGCGAAAAACGCGAATTTCGGAAACTGAAAACGCCTATATGCTGGGAATAGTTGTGGATAACAATGCTTATAATAATGATATTTTCCGTCATAGCCTATTTCATTTATGCGTGCTCTTACAATGCGCACTACAGATTAAAAATTTCACCCGTTCTAGAACTATGAAAGGTTCCAAACTTCTTTGTGGCATTCTGTAATTCAGTTGTGGTTTTAAAGTAGAGGTAAAATGGTATAAAATTATTTTAAAGTCATTTTTATGAAAAATTTGACGAAACTTCGAAATTTCAAAGTTAAACCGGCACCTGAAGATATTAATTGATTCAGCTCATATTGTGAATTATTAAGCATAGTAATCCACAACTATTCCCGCCATAGGCGTTTTCAATTTCCGAAATTCGTGTTTTTCGGTCCACCCTAAAGTTAAATAATTATTTCTTCCTTCTTATTATATTTTTTTTTTTTTTTTTTGGGGGACTGTACAGGGGGCACAATGGGAGAACGGTTGGGGCTAGAAGAAAATTTAAACTCGAATTTTCATGATTTAACATGTAAATGGTTTTCAAAGTGATTTAGTGAGCTGAAGTTTAGATATGTAACGCTACGGTATCTAGTCATAGTCATTTTAAGCATATTTCGTAATGAATCTCTCCCCTTTTGTTTCAGTCACCATGATTGTATCTGGCGGTGCTGCAATTGGAGTTGGATTTGGAGATATATTTACACAAAATAAAATATTTGATGGTAATATGAATTCTACAACACTAGATTCTATCTTAAGAATATAATTTTATAAACATCTTTTAATAAATAGTAACATTTATGAATAAATGACAACATTAGTAGCAGGCATCGTTAATCCTCTAACGGTCTACTCCAAAGTTTATTTTTTTAAAAAGATTTTGCTTCGAGGTTTTTTTTAAACATTAATAGTAAGGTTACTTATGAAATCACTAACACATTAGAATCATTAGAACATTAAAAATCATATCATTGATGTAATCCTAAGGTTAAGAGGTTTAAACTACACTCTCACATAGACATAACGTAAAGGAAAACGGAGAAATCCTTCACTGTCTAGTGTGACGTCAGGAAAGTATGTTTCCAGAGTAGAGGGGACCTCTATACTAGACACACATATTTC
This sequence comes from Tetragnatha montana, assembly GCA_963680715.1. NCBI lineage: Eukaryota > Metazoa > Arthropoda > Arachnida > Araneae > Tetragnathidae > Tetragnatha > Tetragnatha montana. The sequence goes on from OY796675.1 coordinate 47,921,244, forward strand.
AAACAAGAAATAGGGAGCAGGGATGTATCTTCACTGTTGAACCCAAAGATTGGAATGACATTTGTATGACAGTATTTAAATAATAAGAAAGGAATTGCTTTAAGGGCAAAAATAGGTGGAAAACACAAGGGAAAATATCATGCATAAAGTGAAATTTCGTACTTTTTAGTTTTTTTTTATTAAAAACATCAAACACGATTATTTACTTCATTCAGACAATATTTGTCAATGGGTGTATGTATATGTAACAATCGGTTTCGATGTTAGCTATTGGTTCACTTTAAAAGTGAACCCTCTGTATATTTTTTTGACTGAACATCGGCTGGAATTTATACTTCGATCCTTTATTTAGCATGGTAGTCACCTAAATCATAAATTCAACAGTTGTACTGTAAGAGCAAACCCAAAAAACGTTTTCCTCAAAATGCGGGTGCCGTTATAGAAAAAAATCACTCAAAACTACAAGGTGGACTTACACCACTAGTATTCCACCGAAGAAAAATTTATAGAATTAAAGCCTATATTTAGTAACAAAATTATCAATTTTTACAGACAAATTTTTATAAGTACATATTTTTATTTTTACAACTTTGATCAACGCATACAAATTCAATGCTTTTGGCATAAATATTGGATATGTACCGAAAAAATTATAATAAATATAATTTAAGACAATTCCATCCGAAAGTCATTGTCTTATATTAATTTGTCATTGCCTTTTAATCTTTCAGGAAGTTCATTTATGAAACGGCTTTTTAAATAGTATCTCAGGTAATAATATAATCTTCCATGAAATATTTTACATATACACTTAAAGTTAATGCATATTTTGAACCATTTTAAAATATTGAATGTTTAACTATTTTGTTTAGAAACTCTGTTTTGTTTTTCAGTGTTTTTTCAAGAGGATTCTCCATAAGACAGCTCGTTAAAAGAACGGAACGTCCATTATTCTGAAATTTCCATGTAATATATATTATTCTACAAAAACATTGGAATTCGAATTAGAAAATTATTTCTAATAAAGGCAGTAAAATATTCATTCTTCCTTCACCCTTAAGGATATCGAATACATCTCATTAGTTGAATTGTGCTTTAAAATACATTTAGTATCCAATCGAAGTGAGACAAGTTTTAAAACAAAATATCCTAATTTTTAGAATATTACAATACATTTACAAGTTAATTTAATCTATTATTTTTATAAAAATCTTGCCTTCTCTATAACATTGTAATTAAAAAAGAGTAGTTTTTAAATACTAGACTACACGATTACTTAAAAAATGGAAAAATAAGCTGAAAGCAAACGAAGGAGGTAGTTCCCGCAGCGATTTCCAAATTACGAGTGAAATTATGCACTTTACTTTAGAAATGTGATTAGTTTGCTAAAGTTGAGTTTGTTGAGTTTTAAAGTTGAGTTTTTGAGTCATAATTTTCGTGCTCGTCTTGGCGTCATTGACGAGAAAGGTTGTAATCTAGTTTTCAATTACTGTGGTAATGTTTTGAAACTTGATTTTAAACTACTAAATTAAAAATCTTAAAAAACTAAAATAAGGCAAAATGGAAAAGAGGGATATCATTTTTTCGTAAAAACGAGTGTCAATTATATAACTAGATATAATATTTAAGTATTTTTAAGAAATGCATAATTTGATAATGTAAAGAGAAGTTAATTTTAATACGATAATTAAATAGCAAGAAGGTTTAAAACAAAGGATTATGAGGTTGCGTTAAGTGCTAAACTTTATAATAGAACTAAACCAAGCAGTGCCTAAAAAAGTGACACTTTGAACCCTAACAATATTTCCCATGCTTAACCTTTCTTTTAGTGGATAAATTTTAATCATGCGACGAATTAAGCATACTTTATTAGCTTGATAAGTATTCATTCTCATGAATAATAAATTTGGGTAATTTTCAGTGAAGTTTATGGAGTGTAGAGTTTTGAGACAAGAAAAGAAGATGGATGCCTCCGTTGCATAATTTCACGTTCAAGAGAAGCTGTGGATACTTTTTTACAGCAGAACGAAATCGATATTTTATCGGTTAACTTTTCTTACTTTTTGGTCGGTACTTTTAAAGCAGGAAGTTTCAGCTTTTAAAGAGAAAATACATCCAAGTGGAAAGTTCAAACTAAAAACTCAATTCTTGGAAAGTGTTTTAAAATAAATCAATGCATGTGAGGCATCATGCCTTAATTTTTTATCTATAACTCAAGAGGTGTATGGTGGTCTTAAAAATTTTTCAAAAATAAAGAGACAATTTCTTAATCTGTACATCTATGCAGTTAGTGCTTTTAAATTTTATTTTTCATTCCAAGGAACTGTTTTTGTTAAATAAACAGTATATCATGTTATTTTCTTTTAAATGAAATAAAAATAAAAATACAGGGTTTAAGTATCAGTTTAAGTTTCAAATAAACTATACGTAGCTTTATTTGTCAAACGAAAAACCTCCAAAACTAAATAACATGCAGAAAGCGTAAGAAAAAATAAGTGGTCGAGATCAACCGTTAAATAATCTTTTAAATAAGACAAAAAATTCTGAAATAAGACATTAATTAATCAGGTATCTAACACATATGGTTTGGTTTTAAGAAAATATATTTACAATTCAGGATTAAAAATAATCGTTTTTCTTCATTGTGCTATTGGTGAATTTTAGAGAGGGATTCCCAGGATGACATGATGAAAAAAAAAGTTCGTGACGGCCTAATATGAAAAGACTTATTTTAAAAAAGAATTTTTAGAATTTGTTTAAAATGCATGAGAACCATGTATCGCTGAAAAGCTTAAAATAAAATTTCTGTCAGTGTTCGCCACATTCTGAAAAATATTTTTCATTCTAAATTACTCTGTAGATTTTGAAATGCGTTCTGAAAAAACTATATAAATGCTAAACACAACGTTTATTCTATTCAAATTTGAGATCTTCCTCAGCTACTTTGTGTTCTACTGCATCGTTATTTCCAAAAACCTTTCTAGGCTGCTGAATTTTAAACAAACAAAGAAAGTTTACTCTTTTTTATATCGAAATAAATTTGATTTAAAAAAAAAAAAGAAAAGAAAGCTTAAAGAAAATAAATAGTAATTGGTCCATTGAAAACCCTTCTTTCAAGGTAATAAAATATAATGTTACTTCTACTTGACTTTTCTCACCACTTTCTTTGAACTCTTAATTTAAATATTGATGAGTCGTTCATTCTCATTATTGATTATTCCCCTCGCACCAGTCGCTAATCGGGATTTAATTCCTTTTTAGTAGGATTGTTAGCTCAGCAATTTCAAAGTTGATTAAGAATCTAACGATCCCTTTTGCTATTTTGGTTGGAGTTTAATGGCTTTTCCTAGGGCTACTTAGCTTTTATTTACTGTTGGCTCTTTTATTTTTGACTTTTAGAAGACTTTAAAAAAATGAGGTAAAAATGTATCAATTGATAAAATGTGTGATATTGATAATTTTATATACCAATCTCTACCAAAAATAAAGAACACTTTTTCTTACTTCAATTATTTGTTTTAAAGAAATTCAAAAATACATACACTCAATAACTGTCGTTTATACATTTAAAGCTTCCATGATTTGGATAAAATATTTCACATGTGACGCATTTGTCTTGTTTACTTGAACCACAAAGATGTTGCACATCTTGCCTTCTTCGAAATATATTTTCTTTTTTTTTCTCTTCTAGTAAAGTTTTTAAAAACGTATCAAAAAATTATAAACATCAATAGCGTTTTAATTTTATTAGTCCAATACAATAAATTTTTACTTTTCTAAACATCATTGTTTTATCAAAATTTCAGTAAGAAGTCCAATTGCAGTTTCTAAATCAAAGGGTCTCAAAGTGCTTATTTATGAACAATATTGACCTCTAAAAATAAGTTAAAGCTCTTCAAATAGTTTACCTACGGAAAAGCGTTATCAAGATTTCCCTTTAAACAATAACCATCTTAATAAGGTAGTTAACTAAAACGTCCCTGGTGAGAATCACTTTAGAACTTTAATGCCTAATCAATCTTCCTCATCCCTCGTTGTTTACACAGGACCATAGAAAAACTTTGACTAACCAAACAAAACCTTCGACTTCATAACAGCCAGTTCAACAATTTCCAAGGCGCGACAAAACTCTCGACTCTTCCGAGCCACTTCAAGTACACCCCTAATCACTGCCGCTTTAAAGTTCACGGGGCTACAAAGTGTCGATGTAGATTTATTTTTCCTCAAAACCGAGAGTAAATTTTCAATATTCTCGGCGTACACTTTTCACTCTTTTGGATTAGCGGAGAGTGAAATTTTTGAGGGCGTTCAGGCGAGGTTAAAAGCTTGAGGGCGAATTTCGGAGTTGAAACTCTTGAGTTGGGAGTTAATAAGCGTGGAATATCCTGAGTTAAAAGGAATTACTTTGCGTCGTTATAGTTCATCTAAAGTCGTTAAAATTCATGTGATTACCAGTCTTTCAGGGGAAGGGCGACTACCATGCGTCATTGAGTTTATATGAGAGTAGTGTAATGGGAATATGCATGAATTAAATGTCCAGTAGAGTTACATAATTATGAATGACGAGATACGTTTGACTTCAGAGCATTGAATGGGGTAAACTGGGACTTGTATCAATAGATCCATTCCATTACGTACAAAGTAATTTTAATACTTAAATTATGAATCACCAACTCGTTCCTAGTTATCATTTAGAAGGGATAAATTTATTACCTACATAATATAATTTTATTAGTTTTTAAACATGAAACTTGTTTCAATTTTTTTATTATATTTTTTATTTTAGCTTCTACTTAACCTCCTTAAAAAATTAATCAGATTGATGTGACTTACATAGCCAGTTTTAGCGGGAAAGAAAAGCAAAGCACACCCATTCTTGAACTGTTATTAAAATATATTCAAATTTTGTAATTGTTTTTAATATTATTTTATTACTGTTAAAGTAATATTTTCTCTACTAAAGAGATATTGACTGAATATTTGACCTGTTGAAAAAACAATCTATGCACCTTCTAGGATATTTTAAGGGAATAAACAAATGATGTACATACTTCTAAAGTTGCATGGCTGCATCATAACAAAAGTTTAATGCATTTCAATAAATAATGTGATGACATTATTCAATATTGTAAGAAATTTACAGTTAAAATGAATACACAAGTAAAGTAAAATATTATCTTCGAGTTAGACTAAAACGGATTTAAAACTGAAGTTCTCAAAATTCTTGTGACTTCAAAATTAATTTTTATTTTTGCTAAAATTTATGAAAATAAGATAATATCTTATGAAGCACATCCACACTAGTATGTTGCATCATATTTTCACAGTAATAACCTCACTCCAACTATTTTAAAAACAGGTATCACGAAACAAACCAATACCTATTTATAAAACTTCCAACCATGTATCAAAGAAACTTAAAACCCGTATATCATTTCCAAAAAAAAGGATATGTATCAAAATTTCCATTAAAAAGCTCCCTCCAAATAGAGAAAACTATTGTATCCGAATGGTCTTAGTATCCCCGCATTCGAAACCTCCTTCTCTCAAATCAGAATTCCAAAGAGCTTAGAAATTTCACCGAGCCCGGCATAAAAAAGGTCTGATTTGCAAGGTTCGCCCGCGCTTTCGGTATCTTTAGGCAAATTTTTGCTCGCTGTTTCGGAGAAGTGTCGAACCAGAAAGATTTTTTTTTCTTCTCTGCGAATCGAGTTTTTTTTTATTTCTCGCGCTTGTCGCTTCGTTTTCGGCCAAGATGTGGAGGAGCAAATTAAAGAACTTTTTCGGGAAGTCTTTGAAGTGGATACGTTGTGATTCGTTTCCTGGCCGTTTCGGTTCGAGTTGCGTGTGCTGTGCGAATTCTTTTTTTTTTTACCTTGTTTAGGTTAGTTGAGGCTATTCGTATTCAGCCTAATCTTACTTTCACCACCTCTGGTTTTGAGAATCTATTTGTTGAAGGGTAACAACACAAATTGATTGCTTGCTCAATATCATTTCAATTCTTTTCAAGTTTCCATGTACCAATTATTTGACTGGCGTTTGGATTACAATTTGGACTCCGGTCCTTGCACATTGGATTTAAATCTGGTTAAAACATGTGGAGTTTATTTTTTTTAAATTATATAATGAGCTTTTATCCGACAATGAACAAAGATGAGATTGATGATTAGCATAGTTGAAACCCAAGTCCAATGTCATAAATTTTTAAGTTGAACTGAAGGAATAAACATTATCATGTGTCAACATCAGAGTTTATAGGACTATCCCAGGCATTAATCTCAACTTACCCAATTTTTTCCATTTTATTGGAGTAGGAATGTTAAAGCTTTAAAATGTTTATCCGATTTGATTTTTTTACGAATTTTTCAATTTACTCCCGTATAAAATATACAATATTCTTACATATTCTACCTACGTATAATAATAATCAGACTTACGAGTCAAATATATTTTCTTTAGAGTCTGAAAAATTAAATTCCAGTTAGGACTAATGCGTTATTTCTTTTACACTACTAATTAAATTCTCTTCGATGTTTAAGTCTATAATTTATCATTTTAAATTTGCTTCAATAATGAAATTCTAACGCAATACAAGGAACATGGTTTGTATTAGTTTGGCACAACCTTTTTCAAGCCTTTAATTTAATATTGAAAAGTTTTAAAAATTAAAAAATTCAAACTCAATCATATTTCCCAAAGCCTCTAAAAATAGCACTCTTATAATTAGAAATATGTTTTTAAAGAATAACACATTTAGCAACTGCAGCAATAGATTAAAATAACTCGCAAAAACAAAGTGCGTACTCGAGTCCGGGCTTTTTTTTCTCCAAATTACGACCAAAGTATTGAAAAGGCAGTCCAGAGTCTCGCCTCTCCTTTTATTTTAATAATCAAATCATGGAAACGGAAGTACGCCATTAATTCGCCTCACTGATATTACAAGTGTCGATGCTGCTCTCTGATGGATTTCAAGTTACTATCTCAAAAAAGAGTGTTCGACCCTTTTTCTTCCAATCAATATCTGAAGAAGTTTTTCTCGAATTTGCTCAGGTCTCCACGATGGTCTGTCCGTAAAATTATTTAATTGGATTCAGTAGGACGGAAGTAATTTTAATCTACATGATTTTACGTGGGAGACGAATTTATCTTTTCTTTGGAGAACCAATATTTGGTTGATTGGAAGAAATTTTGCTTGAAAAAAAAATGTTTTTTCGCTCACAGTTTTAGAAGAAGTGTTTTGAAGGATGAAATCCCTCAGTGCTGACTGTTGAGTTTTTATTCCCTTTGAATTCTAATTTAGAGATTGTTTCGTTAAATTGAAAATACTGCTGTTAATTAACGTTTTTTTAACTCAAAAGAATGGATAAACAAAAAAGTGTTGCTTAAAATTAATTATGTACTTTTTAGTATTAGTCATAAAATGTTTCTTACATTTAAAATATGCATTTTTTTGCAGATGGAAAAATGAAAAATTGTGTTTATCTTTATTTGAAGCTAATTTGTGATTATATTTTTAACTGTTATTTTTTTTTTTGACTAAAGCTAAAGTTATGTTAATAAAAGAAATAGTTCCTACAGGTACTAAACAGATAAAAAGCTTTCCAATTAATACAAGGGTGACGCATATTTTGCAATAAGAAACCTAATAATTTACTATTTTGTAACTTTGTTAACCGCTGAATGCCTTTTTGAGTTATCAATAAACATTCCATGGATCTCTCTTTTAAAATTTAGATTGTTATAACCAATCATACTACAAAGTTGAAAAAAGGAGGAAACAAAACCAAATAGAAACACCAGGCATTTGAAACACCTTTAATGGAATCTCGAATAGATAGCTTGGAATATTTGCAATAAATAATTAAAAATATTTTAAAAAGGGGATACTTTTTTAATTCAAAGCAATTTTTAAAATTTGTAATTGTAAACTGAATAAAAAAATAGTTCATATAAATCAGTTTGAACCAACAATTTAATTTTTTTAACAGTAGAAACAATTAATAATTGATATCAAACATGAGAAATATTTCATTGCAAAAGTAAAATAAATTGTTCTTCCTCTGTATTATCAATTCATATGCAATAAAAACATTGATAATTTATTTTGACTTTATTATTTACACATCTATCACGGAAGATAATGAAAAATAACCAATCATCCCTATCATTAGAAGAATACGTTAATTTAAGAAGCAAACTAATAATAATTGCGGTAAATGCTTTCCGGACATCAAAGAAGCCACATCCTAACTTTCGATAATGAATTAAACAAAGACTATTAATTATGCCGCAGTGAGTATGTTTTATGTTTTTTTGCCTTTGCATACATCCATTAAATTCGGTGCGACCAAAAGATTTCCAGAATATTCGAATCCCATTCTTCGAGAACTATTCCCTGTCATTTGTTTGGTTTTTCTTTTTCGAATACCGTTTGGTATGCTCGCTTCGATTGTTGACCACGAAAGAAATTCATGGAATCGGAATCACTTGTTGTCGTATCGATTTGACATTCCTTCTCTTCTTGCGATTTAACTAATGAATCAGCTATAGTTGTCAAATAATTACTTTCTTAATATACCTCTACATTCGTTTTAAATTGCAATTAGCCCATTAACAACTTTTTTAATATTTAAAACAAGGAAAATTAAATTAGACAAATTATAAGATAATATATCCTTACAAAAATTATATATTACCAAAAATTTCTACAATACAGCAGTCTAGAAATGAAGAGATGCACACTAATAGGGGAAATATTATAGTACACTTTCTACCCCAACCCTTCCTGTCGAAAAAAAAGAGAGAAATTGTGCGGTTAAGATTGGTTAAATAGCCGATTTAGAGAACTGGAGAGCTTCATGTTTTGACCTAACATTAGTTTTGCCTTTTGTAAATTTCATAATTCATCATTATTTCGAAATAGTAATCATTATTAGACTTAGTATTTTAAACCTGAATTTTCCTAGTTGTTACACTTTGTCTCTTCTGTCATTAGCTGAGGAGGATTGTCCAGAAATAGAATTTCTTCAATATTGTATATTCTTAGTAGGTACCACACGTTACTTAACTTCGACTTTAAACATCAACAAGATATCTGGAAATATCAGTTAGTATTATGTACGGATGGGGATAAGCAAATATTTTAATATTTAAGTAAACAAATGCATACGAGTAAATTGAAAATTACTTTCCCCACATTACATAAGTGTTATTTATATTTTTTTTAAATATCCTATCTCAAACTTAATGATTTGAAATTTAAAAAAACAAAGGATACATTTAAGTAGCAATATTATTCTAGTATAGCAAAACATATTCAGTAAATAAACTTGTTAAACCAATGAGGTAGAATAATTTGCCATCAAATTATGGTATTTAGATTATAAAGAATTACTAAAAGCTCAAAATATGGCTAAATTATGTCATAAAACTCAAATCTTCTAGGAATACTCCTGCATAAGCATTTTAGAGACTGTTGAATGTGGTTTAAAGCTTTGAGAACTTAGAACAAAGTTTAGCTCAGGAAAAGACACGCTCAAGGAAGTAGCAACCACGACGATTATTCAAATTTTATTCTCTACCCCTTCTCTCTCCCCTCTAAAATGCTCCACACTCCATCTTTGCAACCGAGATAGCCTTAAGTGCTCTATATTCCCCGTGGCCTTAACACATCCTTTACTATACGAAATATTAAAGCACTTTTACGTGCTAACTCCTTTGTTTTTGCGCTTTTCGCACAATGCTGGAAAGTGGAACTTGAAAAAGGAGAATAATGTTTTAAAGAGCAATAAAAACCTGCTGCATAGTGGAAGATCAAGGTTTTTTTTTTTTTCGTTTTGGTGGTGCAGATAGCTGTGGATATTTTTCAGCGAAAGCGTCGGTTTTCTGATAAAAACTTTTAATGGACGGAGTAATGGGTGTCTTTGACATTTTATTGGCTTTCGTTCCAACTTTAATAAGCGTTCCAGTCATCTAATTGATATTTTTTTCATGCCGCGATAATCTTTTGTTGGAAGTATATTTAAAAAAAGGGAACTGTATTTTTTTGTTGGAAAGATATCTCGTTTTATAGCAGGTTTGGTTTTTTAAAATATTTAATCGATTTTATGTGCGACAAATTAAAGTAAAAAAATGTGTTATTGTTGCATGATTGTTGTATATTATCGGTATTAATTAATCATACTATTAGGTTTTGCTTCCTATTTCCCTCTACTTTTTAATGCAGCAAAAAAATTAAATGCGGGACTAAAAACTGGGTCACTGTAAATGAAGAACAGAAGAAAATACAATGTAAGAGATTCCAGTTTCGTATCCATTACAATGTTTTCATGTGATAATACAGTCTCGATGATAGTTTTCCCGGTTCTTTTTACTTCTTTATTATACAAGATAGATATACCTACTCATTTTTAAAGTTCAGAAAGATACGTATAACTGAATTTAAAATGGTTAAGTCTAGCAAGTGTTACAAAATCAGGAATGAAGCTTAATCGATTGGATCGCAGTTTACATCTAGGATGAATGCAATAGAATTTTACTTCAGGTCTTATTTACGAACGTAAACCAAACACATAACGTTTTAATGACGCATGATATTGTATGACGCATTTTTTATTTAATTAAAGTACATTATACTTAAATATCTTCTTTAACACTGTTAAATGTTTATTCTAATCTAAAGAAAATGCTGAGTTAGTCTGAAACAAATGTCATAAGCATATTGCAGACGTTGAAAAAATAACAATGTATTTATTAAACTGTCATTTTCTTATGTCCCTAATACCCTAACCTTCAACATCCTTAGTAACCCTTTTAATCCACTAGCATTTTTTAAAAAATTACAGCCAATAACGAATCATCCAACGACTTTCAATACTCGCCGAATACTAATTTTTAACTTGCCTCAAGGGAAAATTCAGTAATTAAGCCCACTTTACATCGTACAGTCTGTGGTATAATATATTAATCGGTTTCTTCCATCCAGATACAGTGGATCCAGTTCCAATATCCCGATTTTTCTCGCATTAGCATGAATATTAAGCGGGTCCCTGCGTCCCCAAGTTCTAGTTACTGAGGTTCCTAATCTCGGCGAAAGCAACACTTTCCCTGTTAATTAGGAACCTAAAGTGCAGAAAATGTTGAACGTGTAATACTTCAGGGGATACATCCAATCTTTTTCCGTGTCAGTTATGGAACCTTAGAAGTTTCACCTTACGGATTTTTATGTTTTAGCAGAACTTTGGGAAGAGAAATCGGAGGGGGAAGTTAGGGAACAAGGATCGTGTTTTAGTATGAAATCGATTCCGTTTCAGAATTCCAAGTTTTTGGGAGAAAATGTTCTAGGTTTGGAACGGTTATCGTTTTATGTTTATAGCTTGGGTTGTTTTGTATCAGTACGACGCTGGTGAAATACGGTTCTGGGTTTAATTCAATGCGTTTTAAGCGTACTAGTTTCTTTTTTTATTTGTAATAAATAGTTAATTGACCGATTAAAAAACTGTATGCGTACCCCGACTGCACCTGGAGGGTAAAAGTACGCAGGGCGTAAGGCTAAAAGTACGCACCCTGAACACTTGGAGTAAATTGCAAAAAACACACCACTGCATTCCGAAATCTGAAAATTCTTCCCTTATGTCACTTCTTTTTAAAGTATAATCCATACAAGATTCAATCTTCTTGAATATCCATGAGAAATCACACAATATTACCTTTACAGGCTTCAGATGAATATCAAGCTTTCTAAGGGAGAAAATAAGCATTTATTCAACAGCTGTAGTCAACTACTGTCATGTGGTGAAGAATAAGATGAATTTATAACACTCACGACAAAATTCGCAACTATCTTGTCTATGCGGGCGTACTCTTAGTACATGCAATGTATTAATTCTCTAAAACTCATTGAATCAACCCTAAAATTCAGTGCATTAAATTATAACGATGCCATAGGAAGGAACAATACATTGCAATAAAAACTACTTCGAAAGTTGACAATAATATGTGTACTTTTCCCTTCCTTTTCCCTGGTTTTAAAAGTGTGTCTAAACCCTTAACCAAGAAGGGATATTTAATTCATTAAATAATCATGATATTATTCTTGATTTATCATTGTCATTGACTTAACCCTTTTAGTCCTATGCGCCCCAAATTTTCCATAGGATTCAATGGTAATCTAGGGCGGCCTAGGATTGGTGGCCTAGGATTGAAAGGGTTAATTTTAGACACAGTCGTTATTTAAACTCTTATAAGTGTTCTTCAAATTTAGCAAATTATTACTCTTAAAAATGTATGGTTATTAATATATTTGTCTATAAATTCAATCTGAATTTATGAAAATAATAATATATTTCTAATGAACAAAAGTGATTAGGGATTTTTAAATTCATTACCTACTATACTATATTTTTTATCTTTTAAATGAAAAGTTTTTTTTTAAGTTTTCTGCTCAAAGCTTTGATGTTTCACTATCATCTATCTCCTGTTTTCCACAATACTTAGCACTCTTTAAAAAAACATGGTCATAAAATATCAACTTCAAACCATCAAACATGAGTAAATATCCCAAAGGAGAATAACACATGGCGAGAGTGAACTCATTAATACATAAGTATATTGATTTAAGAAGAATAACATAAATGCGTTCTAAGATCAAGAACTATTTTGATAAAAAGTCAAGAAAATAAAGTTTGAAAGTTTTCCACTCGCCGATTTAGTTTGCATTCCTGTTTTTATAAGAAATATTTTTGCTCTTAAGAATTTATTGACTTAACTATGAATGTAGAAATCACTTTTTACAAAACAAATTAATTGATAGCCGCATAAATATTCTACTTGTTAAACGCAAAAATTTAATTTCTCCAGCGTTTAAACTTTTTGATTTATTTTAGTTCTTAATTCATTAGAAGAATTAATGCGTGAAGTTATTTTTAAGGAAACATAAATTGTAAATGACTCTCATTTGTCTACTCGCTCAAAAATTCTAATTAATAATTTAATAAGAATCCGCAAATCAGTATATCTTTGGTAATTTTTCTTTGAATTTTCATGAACAGCATTAAATGCTTTACGACCTTAAAAAAATAAGTTTGATTGATAACTCAACCTTTCAAATATCTCTTAAATTTTGTCATACTGATTTATAAGCCTTAGTTTTTTAAAAGTAGTTCTTATCTTATTTTTGAAAGAATACGAATGTTATTTCTGAAATAAATCTCTTTAAATCAAGTGGTTTTGATGGTTTTAGCACTTTTTATTGATTAAATGTCACATATGTTAGTTCAATTTTGATTATTTTTAGATTGTTTAAAAACGCACTACAGTAATATGTCTAAATTATACAAATGAAATGTCATATTCACATGATAAAAGGGAATACTGTAAATGAATCTGAAATTCTAACATTTTTTAATGAAAGTCTATGATCCATATAAAAATTTTAGTAGATAAAATGTAATGCATCTGAAATATAAAAGAATGTTTTACTTTAGAAAATATGTAATTTCATATCTACTCATATCTACTCAATTTCATATCTATATTGGTATTATCTACTCGCCTTTGATAAGAAACAAACATATTATAACGAAATAAAAAATAGTATACAGTGCATTTAAATGTGCATCAAATATGTTGCAGGTTCTTAAGATACATGCCAAAGTAGGTACAATTTAATAAACACCATTTTCATAAATTAACGATACATTTGCGTTGAATTATAAATGGGTGTGTTATTGGGAGTTTTCTTATATTTCCTTTAGAAATATATATATGGGATTAGAAAATTAACCATTACTAATTAAAGAAATGCTGTCTTTTAAAATACAATGTTGGAAAGCTGATTTCTGTGGCTTAAACCAGGGAAACTCGTATAAAAACAGGAAGTTTAATTTAAGAACTTAATTTATTGATCTCCATTCGATAAATAAATAAAATCCTTCGAGTTTTAATTAAATAATCCCAAACGTGTTTTAATTAAGAAAAGAGGCAAGGAAAACAGTCTTTTGGTTTTCCTGAAAAGAAATTACTTTGGTCAAGTCTGTGTGAGTGTTTACAAAAGAATGTTTTTACTCATTTTAGCTTTTATTTGAGCACACAGTTTTTCATTAAATTTTTACAACCCTCATTAACTTCCAATGGAAAAACTTCCGCTGTTGAATAAGGATATAAAAACTAAATAATCCAAATGTCACAGATTTCTTTTTGGAAAAGCTTATCCGCTTGTGATCTACAAGGTAATGCAGTTTTAAGCACATTCAAAATTATATTAAATCAAAATACCTAGGTTGCAGTTTTAACCTAACATTTGAAATATTCAGAAAAAAAATTTAAATTCTAAATGTTTTCCTACCACGATTTTTTTTGTTAATTGTAAGGCTTGGGCTTTTATTTAATGAGATTTTCTTTCTGAAATAATAAATTAATCAAAAATTCGTATCATTTTAAGTATGTATTATAATAATAGTTCGTGGGTTTAAAATCTGGTGCAAAATGTAAACGGATAGTATTTTAAAATAGAAAGTAACAAAAAAATTGAAAACAATATCTGAGGATTTAGTTGAAAACCATGTTTATTGACTTCCATATTACCATTTTCTTTATATCTTAAATATCCTAACTTTGTGCTTTCATGGTGGAAAAGTACAAATGGAAATACAAAGTTGTAGAATTTGAAATTTCTCTATTGATATATTTCGATAAATGTTTTTCTATAAATACTAAATAAATAATGAATCAGGGAAAGTATTTAAAACCCGTGTAAGATTAGGATCCCCTATTCTTTTATATCTTCTAAGAGAAAGTATGGGAATATTCAAGGGAATAATTAAGTCCTTAAGATTTTTAATATTACTAGTCATGCAGATCATAGACTGCAATAACATATTTGTAATAGTATACAGAACAAATGCAATTGGTTGAAGTTGTTATACTGAAGATTTTCTGAATTAATTAAGTTTCTTGAATTAATTAAAATAGAATTTCAGCAATCATGTTCCAAAGATCAAAAATTGACATTTAGATATAAATGACTTTAAAGGTGACAAAAGAATTTGTTTACATTGGACTCTTAGGACAGTTTTGGTCATAACTTGGTTCTTAATTTGAATATTTAAATGTGGTTTGTTTGTTTTGTAGTAAGCAGAAAAGATTAATACACAATTTTTTCAAGCAATCGAATTTTTTAAGCCTGCAATAGTCCTGTGATCCTCCTTAAGCACAACATCGAAACACCACCACACAGCAAAACACACCAGTAACAATCTTGAACTCAATCACCCAATCCGGAAATCTTACAGCTCCCCTCAGCAACCGGCAAAGAGGGGAACAACGCCCTATTTCCGTCAGCCGCGTTCTCCGCCAAATCTATTTACCATCATCCGCTGCGTTTAATTTCACTTCGGACGGAGTTTATGTTTATTGAAAATGCCGCTCGCGGATTCCCGGTAACATCGAATTTGCTATCAATATCCGGAATTTAATGAAAAGTCGATTGCGAGCGGCCTAAACGCGCCGATTAGTTTTGGCCGATCTGAATGAGCTCTCTGCGGGGATGCAAATGTGAATGAAGGGGCTAAAAAGGTGTAATTGGAATTTCGATGAAATGTGCAATTATCGGGAGAGGAGTGTTGCAGAACAAAGGAAATGAAGGCTGAGAAAGAATCGATTTGGTTACATAATATATTACATGAAATACTAGTGTGGATTTGATCCAGTATTGATACTGATTATAGTATACATTTTCTTTGCTTGCTAGAAAAGACACACTTTAAGGCCAATTTGATGCGTATTAAAACAGGTAAGAATTCTATAAGAATATCCTAAAAATATATAATAAATCAAATTAATTGAGTAATAAAATATTCAGTGGTAGAAAGTAAATTAAAAAAATTTATTAGTGTCTTTAAAACTTCAAAATGAATTTCCATCATAATAACTAATATTTTACGATAATTAGAACACGTTATGATGTTTTCTTCACGGCTATTAGTAAAATATTTTTAAAAAATTGTATTTATATTTGATAGTAGGATAGTTTCCCATAACTATGATTTAATTTTAAAATGGGATTAGTTTATTTACTCTGCTTTCCTTCTTTTATAAAGAAATAAGTTTTCATGTGTCTTAATTTTAAAGAAATCAGCTCACACACAATAATTAATTTTTATGATAAATAATTATAATAATAGCTACTGATATTCTAGTTTTTGAAAAGTTTGGAATTTTTAAAACTGTTGGAAGGAAAGTGTAATACAATTGTATAATAAAATATTTTATTAAGTTAATTTCATTAACATTAATTAAGTATGGAAGTTCATAGAATTGAAACAATTGAATCTAATACCTTAAATAGTAGTATACACTAACAACACAATAAAAGCGGGCTTTAAAATTATACAAAATTATTCACAATTAGAAAATATTGAAAATATTGTAAATTACTACTCCCCTTTTAAGGTAGGTTAGATTTTTTTTTACATTTATCCCTTCTGTTACAGTCCCTAATGTCCACTTCGTCTTCCGTAATTTATGGATTTATTACTAAATATTTTGTTAAGGTGCTTATGCCAATCACTGGATTTAATAACTTTCTTTTTTGAAAATATATATATTCCGTGAATGAATAAATCATAATTTACCAAGACTGCTAAAATCAATTGAAATTAACGAAATAAATGTTCTTTAATAATACATCACTCGAAAGAAGCTTTAATATTAACAAATAAATTGGTAATGAATTGTGTAACTACTTTAATTAATTAATTTACGGTAAATACTGTGGTAAACAAAAGCCCTAAAACGAATTGATTGACATAATAAAGTAAAATAGCGCTAGGAAATAAACGAAGGCATGGTTTCTCTTTTATCTTCATTTTATCTTCTATCCAATGTGTTCTTTTCCTTTGTTGCGAAAGAAAAATTACTTTGGTATATTAGTTCCAATCTATCTTGTAAACACTTGTGTTCTACTCCAAGCACAAAAGATTCATTTTCAACAGCAAGACCAATAAAAAGTTACCAGAACGTATTTCTGCATGTGAGAAAATCCAGCAATACCTCCTTCAAAGAATAATTTATTATCCTTAATGCATCTGAAACGCCATACATATTTTTACGATCTAAGTAGTTTGGTTATTGCTTATTTCCAAGAATTTATTCAAAAAATAACACCGAAGAAGCAATTTGGCCATAAACGTTAAGCATGCCTTAAAATGAATCTGTCAAATGATTTATCACTGCCTCTATCAAACAGCACTGGAATCTGCTTGCATCGAGTGCAATTCATTCCAACACAATAAGACAAGCACCTGCTAGTTTCAAATAAACATTTATTTTACGATCATTAGAGGCAATGTTATGGGAGTTTTCTGAGGTTAGAGACGAACGAGAAAAATGAGATATACAAAGGGTTACGCAATAGAAAAAATGTCATGTATTTTTCCCTTGATAAATGTAGTCTTCATTTTAACTATTGTTTACTAAAATAAAATATTCTCAGAAAACTCCATTTAGTTAAATATTGTGGTTGTATGATATTCATGTTTTAATGTTATATAAAACTCTTGAGTTTGTTTTTTATTTTAATTAGCTGTTGAATTAGAAACATTCTAAATTGAATGCTACTTTAATGTAGGGAATGGGGATAAAATTAGCATTCGGTTTGATTTTTTGCTTGTATTTAGCTAGACCGCTCCGATGGTTGAGTTCAGAACTAAAAATATTAAGCATTGCTTTTACAAAACAATTTAGTCTCTATCATGCTGTTTATCGGCGTGCTTTGCTTTTGGTTTAGAGTATCTGGGGGCCTACCACGAGCCTCTCGACAAAAATAACGACACCCTTACTTCTTCCGTGTCGAGAACGCTGAAGAAGCAAGCAAGTTGTCGACACCACACTGTCGCGGAAGGTTATCCATAGGAAATAGCATTAGTGATCGCAAGTGAGGTCGAGAGTATGGGCTCACTTAACAAGAGGGTCTACCATCAGACTGTCGGGAAGTTTTTAACTGTCGTTAAGTGGTATCGAGAAAGTGAAAAACTCAACGACACCTCAAGAGGTGTCTATATCTTGTTAACGACACGAGAACAAGCTCTTTTATACGCTATAAATTATGTGTATTGTTTACCCTGTTATCATTGCACGTTTTTTGAGATACTTAAAGGTATTTTTAAAGTAAAATTGGCTTGCATTACATCTTCTTTTTTTAAATTATCGACTTAAAAATCGGGCCGGTTTTATGTACTAAAAATTAAAGTCGATTTGTGGGTTTTATTTATTAAGAGAATTGAGGATTACTCATACGTTTTTTTTCAGATAATATATAAACAATCGTGCATCCAAAAAGCAGCTTTAAAATGATTATCTGATTTAAAAAATTTTAATCAGAAATAAACACCGTGGTGATGGGAAAAAAATTTTGTTCGTTATCCAAAACTTATTTTTTTGCGATTAAAAAATTGTAATCAATTGATAACAAAAATTTCCCGAATTTAAGTTTGTCCTCCGTTATATGTTCGTAAAGGTATTCGTTTTAAGCGTCTTAATCTTATTACGATCATCCCTTGTTTAGAGTGGCGAGAATTTTGCTCATGAAAAAACGAGTTCCTTCCCTTGCGTTGGTGATCATTTCAAATTACGCCAATGTAACTTAACTCCCCGCCTATTTCTGACGTACAAGATGACGAAAACTTTTTACACCAATCAAAAGCGTTATTTCTTCTCGACACCTATACTCTCGAACTCAGTTGCAATCGGTAAAAGCTTGCATTTGTCGACATTCAAAAACTACATCGTCGTGGTAAGCCACGGTAGGCCATCGACAATTTGATCTTGATTTTTCAGAATTCCCAACACCATCGTGCTGCCATCTATAAATCGAAGGATGAAATCCACATGAAATCACTTCTGTGGTTATTCTACCTCCATACTCTTTTTACTGTATTAATATAAACTTGAAACTTGTAAAAATATATTTTAAAAATGAAAGAAAAAATATTCCATCATAAATAAGTACCCAATGACGTGTATTTTTATGAATAGAATTTTCATCTATTTCATACAAAGCAAGTAATGGCGGCGATTTGGGCTATTTGCAATGGAAGATCTGATGTTTACGCAGAGAAAACATAGTTCCTACGCAAAATAAAAATATTGTTTCATCTATAGGTTGAAAAGTAATTCCTAAGAGCGCTTTTTAATGTACAATAGCTATTAATTTGAAAATAATGCTACAGCCCTCGATAAGAGGTGTCGTAGAGCTTTTTCGCCTCTCTGTCGTTTTCTCCTCTTGGTTTCTCCTCTCATGGTAGGACCTGTAGTTAAGTTTCAGGCGCATCACGTGACTGTCGATAATTTCGGCAATATTAACGATAACGACACGCTGGTGGTAGAGCCCCTGACTACGAAGTCTGATGTCTAGGGGTTCGAATCTCCACTCTGGTACGGATGTTTGAGGATGAATATGGTCCCTTGTAAAAAGGGGTGGTACATGCGATTGTGTATGGGGTTCTGGCAACGTTACTTCACTCCCATGACCTCTGACGACAAAAAAAAATAAATTGATTAAACAAAACATCGGGATGTTTTTTTTTTATTTTTGGAAAAAAGGAAAAGAATTCAAACTATGGTATTCTTTCAGTATGCCATCTACCAGTTTAGTTAGTTCATTAAAATTAGTAAGCTTGTGAGGATTGGGTAGTTTTTAGTGAGCTTATGAACTTTAGTTAGCTCATTAGGATTAAAAAAACATCAGTTTCCGGTGTCATTATCTACCCTAAAAATGTCTTAGAAAAATTATGATTTCAATAAGAATTTCTTTTCCAATTTAAGTTAAAGTAGACAGATTATTCCCGTACAAATATGACAATTCTCTTTTCCGGTTAAAGTAGACAGATTATTCCAGTACAAATATGACAAGTCTATACACTAGAGGAGTGTATAAAACAATTGTTTTCCGAACCAGATGCTTCACCTATAATTACCTAGAAAGCGACAAAAGCATTCAATTATAAAGTCGAACCCGCCAACAAACGAAATAAACCAACTCAATCCAAGCATTCAAACAACGCCAAACCGAAAGTCACAAATGCCAAAACGAGAAACACGCTAATTGCAGTCGCTCTCGAATCACGACTCCCGGAATCGATATCAAACCATTGTCGTCCCTTTTAATTGTCGCCCAGCCAACATCAAATCGGCACGCCTGGACTCGTCCGCCTCACCTGTCCTGCTCAAAAAGCGAACCCGATAATTTCTCCCTTTAAACGAACGGTTTATATTACCGCGCGGCTGCTACTTTCGCACAGTCAATATAACGTAACGACGTTTTTGGGGCGAACGACGTCGCTAACGACGTTTCCTGTGTGTGGGGGAAAACAAAGACGTAGCGTGGCGAAGTAGACACCCGAGCAGTGCCGGGCTTTCGTTGTTGTCCAAGGGAGTAAAAAGATCCTTCCCTTTAGTGAATGCGATTTACGGCTGAAGGGAGAGCAATGTGAACTGTAATTGTGTTTAATTCCTGGCTTTTGCGAGGCTCCGGCGGATTATGTCTGTCTCTTGGGGAGATTTAGTGCTTTCGGAGTATATTGTTTTCTGTTGGTTGGGGTTGGAAGCGGTGGAAGAATGTCCGTAAACAGTGCGTTTCGGGAGATGTTAAATGTGTTTATGCGTTGGCAAAAATCTATCAAGCGTTGGGAGATGTCTCGGATGTATCATCTTTCTGTTGCGCTGTCGAGTTTCTGCACGATGAAAACAACCTTAACTATTTTATGGTTATTATGCCCATACTTTATTTAATAAAGGATGAGGTCCTATAACCATCATAATTTATCTATTTAAGTTGAAACAAATCATGCCATGGTGTGAACGGTGTGAACTTTGTTTCTTAAATTTAAAATTTATGATGTTCACTAGGTTTGTGAGACGTAATTTTAGAATTGAGCCGTTTATTTCAGAAATATTTCACAAACACCATTTTTTCTCTCAAAAATGTGTCATTGGAGTCATGGGATTCTGTAGCGGTAAAGGCACATTTTAGTGTAGAAATAATTCAAAAACCGTGATTTTAGAAGTAAGTTGTGCATACATATTGAATATTCTGCCCAAAATGAAGGGAATTTCGAATTTATTTTGTTCAGGGAGGGGGCTTAATTGAAACTTGAACGGTACTGCTGTACTGTACTATTTTCAAATACAAACAGTATCTGTGATTGCAAATAAATATCATTATTTTGAGGTATGGTCCATCAGGCCGCACAGTCAAAACCATATTTTTTAAGGTTTTGTATGATTCTCAAGATTAAGGACGTTTTGATATTCAAAATTTCCAATCTTTGTGGCATTTATTTTATCTATGTGACAGAGATTTTTATTTATTAATCACATTAATAAAATGGAGTATCGAATCTATACCCCATACCAGATCTAACTTTTACTGTGAATAAAGTTACATCTATACTACATAATTATAGGCTATGAAGATTTCTATACAAACATTTTTATTTGGTTGACCGCTATTTATGAGTTTAGAGTTGGAACTATTAATGTATGCTAATAAAAACTAAGTATTTAAGACATATAAAATAAACCTTCCGCTCAATATAAAACCTATTTTTCCGAATCGCAAAATGAATTACCCCAATAAGATGACCATTTATATGTACGCATTTTTATACTAAACACCACAAGGCAATTCGTGACAAATAATTCCCCCAAAGAGAGCACACGGCACGTAAAGGAAACACGATTTTCATGGAAATACAACCCACAACTCTGAGACTTAGCTTTCTCTAAATATATCGCCAAGTCCCGTGTGTACCCAGAGATATGAACGTGGTCTGACACAAGCAATAATAGACTGTCTGGGAGGAATTGGACACTTCCAATACCCTTTACCTTAGCCAAAGATGGTATTTAATCCAAACATTAATTCCCTCAGAGACTCAGTTCCTAACCTCCAAGATAGATCTTTGTGGGCAAATAATTCAATTGTCCCTTCCTTGGGAGGTAAGGACTCTGAAACGCTAAGTATACCTGTTAATGCAAGCAGCATAGGGGAAGACGCTGTGTGTTTGAGGTATGCTGAATGCATTTCCTGTTTCATTCGTCTAAGATTGAGGTTTGCGAGTAAATAGAATTGTTTTGTTTACCACAAATTCATTTTATGGATATTGCTATCAATTCATTCATTTATGTTGGGGGTTTTATTCTATGTATTTCATTGACCATGCATCGGTTTGATGTATAATAATTTATTTCTTTTTTGGTTAGGTTATTGAACTTCTCCAAACCAATCATTAAGGATGAGGTTCATTACGTGTATAAAAGTTTATTTATTATACAAGGTGTTTCAACATGTTTGCCTAAACTCTGAACAGCCAGATCCCTTGCGTGGACTACATAAAACAATTCTAAAAAAATATATATACCACCACAAATATATACAAATTATATTATTTTTTAAAAAAGTAACTCATCCAATAAAAACTTTATAATTTACTTCTATAGCACGTACGTTGTGAAGATATATTTAAGATCTACATTTCATACATTTTCGTCATATATTTTTCTGCTGCTATAGTCTCGAAAACTATGTGCCGTAAAGGTAGAGTTTTACTGAATTGTTTATACACTGAAAGCATTCAGAAAATTTCTGATATTTTTACTATTGAGAAAACACTATTAAACTAACACTAAATAGCTTCTTTTAAAATAACTAATAAAGAAAGAATATATTTTGTATAGAGGGCACGAATTGAATTTTCCGTTAACTGCAATGAAAGTAATATTAACTTAAATTTCAAACTATCTCATTTTTTTAAATGAGGGAAAGTCTCAAATTTACTCTTGACATTTACCCATTTTAAAGAGATTCAGAAATAAATCGCCCGCACGTGGGAGTATGCAGTTTGAAAAAGTTATTTTCAGGCAGATTATAATAAAACGCCGCTATCTATTCAAATTCTGAAACTCAAGAGTTCCACTCAAGCCACTTTAGGATTACAAAACGCAAAACGTTCTATGCATTTTATTAAAGTTTTCTTTTAATTTTTCAACTGGAATTGAAAGAATACATAAATTTTAAACACGATATTTAAAGAAAATTTAAGCGCTTGTTAACATAATTTCCTTTGAAACTAAGGCTTTTTTTAGAAAACATCTAAAATTAAGTATTTTTCCCATTCTAATTCAATCAAAATTGTATTCTACTTGAATAACCCGGTAAGTTTTACCGGTACAAAGAACATTTTAATAGAAAATGTTAAAGTGGTACCGTACAAAACTAGTACTCTAATACTTCTTGAGTTACTATGGGGATATACCTCCTGTTCTCAGTTCTTTTAAAAATCTCAGCAAACGAAGCTTGCTTTGTTTCATCTTATTTATACAGCACACCCCACTGGTCGGAAATGATCATTTAAAACTGAAACTATACTTATAACTCTTCTTAATAAATAATTTAATCTAAATCACTTCCCCCAAATAAAAATGTTGCTGAAATATTCCTTTCCTATCTCACCAATAATTTAATCAAAATGATCCTATCTCACCAATAATTTAATCAAAATGATCCTATCTCACCAATAATTTAATCAAAATGATCCTATCTCACCAATAATTTAATCAAAATGATTTCCAAAAAAAAAATATCCAGCAAGTCTATCAATAACCAACTTCAACCAACTTAAAGAAAAATACGCGATTAAACAACACCCTCTATATATAATAGAGAGGGTCTTGGAATTAAAGCAGTAAACTTTTAAATTTAAAATAGGCATGTGTGTGTATCTAGTGAACAGTCAAAAATGAAATTAATCAGACACACAAAACTGGTCTGTTTCCCTAGTGAACGGCTAGAAAATGAGTCAAATACATGTGGGTGTTCAAATACATGTTTTTCAAGCAATGTAGATTGTAAAGCAAGCATATCTATTCAAATCCTGAAACTTGAAAGTTTCCCTCAAAAACCACTTTAGAGTAACGCGACTTTCAATGCATTTTATATACAACCCTTCTTTTAATTTCCTCGCCGAGTTCCCCTACCCCTTTCCCCAGAAAAACGATCCCAACAAAACACTTTCTCAAAAAAAGAACCCACTCTAGCTACAAGTTGTAGAATAAAAATATCCTCCCACTGAATACAAGAAGGACGGAAAAAAATGAGATGGCGAAGAAAAGCGAACCAATTTCCTCCGGCAGTTGCTATTTTAATTGCTTCTTTTAAAGAACAATGTCGTTGTTTTCTTAGATATTTCCCTTGCACTCAAGAAATTGGCCGAGGAAATGAAACTACTGCGATCAGCCATTGATTTGGTCCCTTCCCTTATTTTCATAAGGAGTATTACGCGAGTCGCAATTATGGTGAATACTTCCCTGCGAAAATAAGACTCTTCGGGGGAGGCGGCATAAATATTAATGAAAAGGAATTATCATCTCACGCGATGGTGTTTTTCTTCGGGTAAAGAACTGTAAGAAATAGAAACTGCGTTCGTAGGGGAGGTCCTATTTAAAGAAATTATGATGGAGTGTGAAAATAGGTGTTTGAGATACGAATTAATGCATTGAAGCTTGCTTTATTACTGAATTTCATGATTTTAGAATGTGTTGGATAAAACTATGCAGGGTTTTCTATCAGATTTTTTGCATATTTTAGTCAAGGTAACATATTTCTTTTTGTAGGTTAATTCGTGAATAAATAAACTTATGTTAAGTATTTTTTTTTTAAATTCTCAAATTCATAGCTAAAAAACCCCCAATTTTTTGTGCTTAATCATACCCTATTTTACTATATTTTTTAAAACTAAAAATAACTTTTCCTTAGAAAAGGTAAAAAAATAAACCAATTCTGTTTAAATTTTAAGCGCGTCATTCCATGAATTCATTAAACATTTCTTCGAATAATATTGAATTTTCAAAATATTTTCTAATAAAGAAAATGGATGCAGGGGTGCCAGTTCTCTGAATTGTTGTCGTTATTATAATTTTTTTTTTGATATTAAGAAAATGAACTTTCAAGAAAATATTCATGTAATAGTAAGCCAGACTCACTAAGAAATAAAAACTGTATAATTACAAAAATATTTTTAAATAATGATTTGTTTTTCTCAAAAAGGTACCAAAACATCTATCTCTCTTGCTTATCTTCCTAAAATTCAGCTATGCTGCTAGTTAACCTCAATAAACATGAATATAATCTGGCCAATCTTGAAATTTTTTAATGATTACACGTTTTTGTGAAGGTTTGCCTTCACAAAATATCTATATGCAGCAAGAAATGCACAGTTTTTCTGAATACAGCTAAATGATTTGAACCAATCATGCTTATGTGGTAGTTTTTAAAAATTTAAATAGAAATTTTTTTTACAAAGGTTTTTTTTCCATCTTGGAGAAAAGTTCGAAATTTCTTCGAAATTTTTTTTTTAAATATTTTATTAATATAGTGTCCCTTTTAAATAAACCCAGGTGCTATAAAAATGACATATATGTAGGAATTTGATAAAAACTCAAGATGTAGTTTGAGAGCTTTCATATTTGATAAGGGATCCCAAAGTTGTTGACGGTAATAAGGTTAACATTTGCTAACCAGACAAAACGTCATTTTAGAATAACCTAATTAGCTTCAGGAAAGATAAGAACTTCGTAAATATAAGTGTGATTTTATTAACTGATAAAAATAAGCCAATATTAGACTATTTTTATTCCTTTTGTACAATTAAAAAATTTTGACAGTTATATAAAAACTCTCCAAATATTTAAAAACATTACGGTTTTAAGTCAACATAACAGATAAATTAGGAAACAGCTTTTAATATTTTCCAATTTTTTTAATAGTGCTATCTTAAGCCGAGGAAACGTTTAAAAAAATTATTTGTTTTCATGTAACGTCTTTAATTTTTAAGGGATTTTCGATAACGTGCAATGATTTTTACAAAGAATGAGATGCATTCCATTGATCTTACAAAGCGGAACCACTCACTTGAAATCTAATACTAACAAGACATGTCATGAACAATCAATAGTCACCTGTAAGTCACAACTATTGGTCTCACAAAAAACACAAAAATTATTTTATGGATTAGGCAACTATGCATTAGACCATTGGAGTATACGTAATAAAAATATTTCATGTGATAAATTTTAGAAATAATTAATATCTGTTTCATATAATTTAATTTTAGGTTAGTTTTCAGGAAAAATAGAATAGACAAGGAAATTGTATTTCCTGTTTCAATTTATTCAATGCCACGATACTTATTTCTATTCTACTAGAAGTTAATATAAATAGTATACATTACAGCAAAAATGGGGATTTGGTATATAAGTTTTGAATCGCATCTTGTTTTCGGTTTTATTTAGCAAGGTTCTTAAGGGAAGAATAACAGATATTTTTTTCTTTTCTTTTTCAGGGGAAGCACAGAACATTTACATATGCATGATGAAGTACTAGGATAGTTCAGCTTTTGAAATTTGTATGAACTATCTCTCTCATTGATAAATATGTGACGCTGAATATTTATAGCTATATTATGTGCAGGTTTATTCTAGCTTTGAATTTTTCGCAAAATAGTTTGCTTAACGTAAAAGGTTTTACACATGATCGATTTTTCTATATGAATTCTTATGTACAATCAATCAATGGAAAAATAATTATAAGTTTTTAAATCTACATAAACTTTAAAAATTAACCTTTGGAATGAATCTTTATCATTATATCAGTAACAAATAATTCAAATTCTATGCATGGTATAATATCAAGAAATGAGCTTAATTAAACAGAGGTACTTAAAGGAGGTAAAATTGAGATTAACAGAATTAAAACAGAGGTAGTCTTTAGAGGTAAAATTGGAATACTATATAATATTATAAATCAATAAAAACTTAAAAAAAATTGTCAAAGACCTAAACATTTTTATAATATATTCTTTATAAGATGGGAAGTCATCTTCAAAAACATCCCGAAAAGTCAGACCGAGTTTTTCGAATTTTGCCTTACTTTACTCAAAATATTTTTGATATAACGCTGATAGCAACTGCACCATTGAAAAACCCTTAAACTTGATATGACGTCATAACTTATCTGAAAGATGAAGTTTTATTTGGGTATAACTGTGGCGTATAACCGAACCGTCATATCAATACTTTCATGGATCATAAGAATAGACAGTTGAAAAAAGTGGTTGTTTTGAGAAGAATGTAATGTTTTTACTAAGAAGTAATTGTTTAACAAAATAATTCAATGAGAAATTCCAGCGTTTTTTGAAAACAGAAAAAAATGCATTTTAACAGTAAAATAGTAAAATAGATTGTTCTAAATTCAATAATCGCGACGAAGAGTTTAAAAAAAAATAAGTTGATTTAATATTTAAAAAAAAAATCGACAATTGATTTGCACTTGTTTAGGATTTAATGACGTCAGATCTGTTTTGGTCCTACTTTATAGTAAAAATCAACAATAGCTTTAATCCTAAACCCTAAAATCCTAAAGCCTAAATTCTTTAATCGCAACATGTTTAAAACCGATGTTTCGGATTGAATGACGTTACATTCTGTTTTCGAGACCTTTTTAAAAGTAAAATTTTGGAAATAAATTAAAAAGTAAAGAAGCATCGCAATTAAAAAATTTTTGTGCGTATATTCCTCTCTTGTGTTGTTGTTGTTACTTATTCTCCCTGATCTAGTTTTAGACTAGACCAGGTCCAAAAGATTCCACACCCTCAAAAAGTCCATGACCTGGACTGGATTCTCTTTTAAATCAGCCTTATCCAGCCCCAAGCAAGCAAGAAGATGACTAGGGGAGGCCGGGGCTGAGCTGCATTTACCACATGTCAAAAACGTCTTACGCCCCTGGTCATAGGCGAGAGATATTCCTCTCTTAGATATCTCTATCGAATAAAAAATAAAATAAAAATGCTGGAATCCCCCATCTTAATGTCTGAAGTATGTTTACCAGATTAAATTACCAGTAAAGTTTACCAGATGTTTTAATTTTTATTGTTTGTAAATTGGTGATAATTTTTTTTTCAAATTCATTTCACACTATTCCTAATCAAAAATTAAGTACAACACTGTTGTAGGTTTGTTGTAGTTTTAATTGATTAGGCAGAGATGAGATACCATGCTCAGCAGAGAGTGTAAAGCAGGATTCAATTTCAGTGTGCAAACATTTGAGAAGTCTCTTGTTTACCATGATTTTAACCTGTGGTAGCTTGCAAATGTACCCTTTTGAGGTAGAGAGGCAATTAAGTGAATAACTTAGTGTATCACTAAATAATAGATAAGATCACTGACTTTGAGCCATTAACAATTAATATGTATGTATTTCTCGACAACTGAATAAATAAGCTGCTCATCCACTAAACTTTGTATGTTTCTTATTTAAGTATTAACAATCGTTTATTGTTTTTATCCTAACAATTTTACTTTTTTGTGAATGTAAAAATAAATATCTGAAATAATTTTTTTTTCATGCCAGGTATGTAAAAAATTCAATTTAGAGTAAAATCACAAATTCGTATGTACTTCATGATATCTTTCATGAAAAGATTCATCTTTCATTTGTAATTAATTGAGAAAAATTATCTTTCATTTCACGTAGACATTCTTTTCATTCTTTATTAGTTTTTTTTTTCGTTTATTTATTTCATTCATGTAATAAATTGTATTATTTGTCAATCTGGTTTAAATAGATCTTACTTCACATCTCTCAGTATTTTCCTTTCAATTGCTATTATAGTAATAACCTCAAGAATTCTAACTTAAACAAAAACCTCAAACCTATCAATAATATGTTGTTTTACTCATTCAAATCATATCAATCGACACGAATATACTAGAATATTTATTTGAACCAACAAAGGTGACATCTTTCTTTCCCTAGACAGCTTCCGGATGCAATATAAATTGTTTCATTCCATTTCAGCCACATTCAAGATTTGTCAAAGGAATTACAGTTCTCCCCGAGCGAAGAAATAATATTATTACAGGAAAGATTCGGATAAAAACATTGCACGTGTTTGCATAGTTTAGATTACTCCCTTTCGTGGGAGCTCAATTTCATCGTTACATTTCGCGAAACGCAAACCTAAGGTATGGTTGGAATTCCTTTTCAGTTGGAGCTGCGTTCATTTCTACTTCGCAAAGTACTACATTCCTTGCTCTGGGCGGACTGATTAAAGTGAAGTTGTTTCATGCACGAGAAAAAAAGTTGGCTTTAATTTCAGTTTGGAGGGAAGGTGGTTTTTAAAACGACGGAATATGGAAGACGATTGTTTATCGAGATCAATATTACCTAAATCTTGGAGGGGGAAAAATAGTACAATAGTAATTTTTTTTTTAGTTTTGAAGGCTTACTGTACTATATTCAAATATAGCAAATTTGTATTTTGTTGAACAAAATAGGAATAAATAAAGTAAGTAAAAATATAAACAATAAAATTAGTGTTTTACATATATGGGTTACAAGGATCATATATCATGTGCCTGCATTTTGAAAGAGTAGTTAATCCTCAAGTTGAAAATTTTAAAAATATAATATATAAAATATAATTAAGGTAGGTTTTTTTACTTATGTTTTGGAGAAAAGGTATATACACATTCTTAGATGAAGCTCTAATTGACCTTTTTAACATATTTTTTTTTGAAGAATTATAACGTGTTTGTTTTTTGACATTTTAATCTAAAGTTTGATAAGAAAGAGGATATTTTACTGACCGTAAAACTTTTAGGCAAATTAAAAGACTTTTAAAGTACAGTACGTTCGAATTCAATACTACAATACGTCAACAAACACAACATAATAAGTATTAAATATGAAATTCTTTCAACTCGATTAAATCATGGTTTAAATTATTCGAATCACTAATTCAATCTGTTTTTACTTATGGCTCCCCAATTTGGTCCGCAAACAACATCTTTGAATTGGAAAAATGTTTCTGTGTTTTTGCTAAAAAATTATTTACTCTCTCTAGAAACATACCAGGCTATATCCTAAGATTAGAACTAGGTCAGACACCAATTGCAGTTACATTAGTAAAATTGTTGTTGAAGTATTGGATAAAAATTCTTAAGCTACCTGATGATAGATATACTAAAATATGCTACCAAAAGTTATTTTCCAACACGATTTTCTCTTCAAATCCCGAGTATAACTGGGCTTTATCAGTAAAAAAAAATCATTGAAAACCTGGGATTTAACTTTATTTGGACATCTCAAAATCCTGACCTGGCTTCCTATTATCTTCCTATTATCTACCTATTATGTTACAAACCTGTCGCGATCAATGCCTACAACGAGATTTCTCAATGATGGAGAATAGCACCCACTTTCCCCACTATAAATTTATAAAGAATTGTCCCACCCCTGAAAACTATTTACTATCCGGCTCCGATATTTATGTAAAAAGAATTATTTTCCAATTAATTTTAAACCAAAATAAAATCTTCTATAAGGGTCAAATATTTGAAGTTTATTTTAGTAACAAATGTTCCTTTTGTAACACCGATGAATTTGACACATGGAACCATATATTTAACTCATGTCCTATTTATAGCTATTATCGAAACAAATATTTATCATACACAAAAAATTTTACCTTTGTCTTGAATGAGCCTAACGCTAACTATTTCAATATTCTATGCTTCCTGACTTCCGTTTTTAAGCTTCGCCGGGAAATTGGAGAGGGTTTTAGTTGATTTATTTTAGTTCATATTTTGTTCCTGCACTCGGTTTGTATTGTCTTGACTTGTATTACAGTGATTTGTAAAAACTTTTTTAAATATATTAAAAGTTCATGGCATTTAAAACTATTTGTGTTATTTGTAAACGGGCAATGCCCAATACAATAAACTTTTTCTATGTCTATGTCTATGTCTATATGACATTCTTTAAAAATCAAGAAATTTTTATAATAAAAATGTATTTAAAGAGTCCAATGAAATTCGCATAAGAACAATATACTTGTATATTATCCTTGCATTCTCGACTCACTAAGCATTCAGCGGACAAAATACAAAATCATTAACACGCCCCCGATATCTCATTCCATTCCAACCATAATACACCCCCAACCAAATCCAGCTTAGTGAGCAAATCTCCAAGTCCGAAAGTTCGATACTCATTCGAGAGGATCCCGGCAAGTCATCCTCTCCTCAACATATCCTCTCCCAGAGTTAAATCATTATCCCTTGAATTGTTAAAGGGGTCTGCTCCCCAAGGATTCTAATCTTGGAGGGAAACGTGGGAGGATTTAAGCTCTCTCTTCGGACAACACCTCTTCCCTGGAGAGAAATTCCTTGCGGTTCGATGGCCTTTTGTTCCATCCAATCAAACGATTTTGGGGATGACCGTAAGGGGGGTTCCTTCTTGAATGACCGATACTTTAATGATGGCGTTCTTCGTTTGAAAGAAGGTGTGTTACTCATTAAGGTGTTTTGAAGGGATTATTAATGTTAGTAAGCTTGGTATTGATGACAATGAATTTATTTGTTACATTTGAAATGTAGCTGTAAACTGAGCAAAGAACTAAGATTGAATTATTCTTAAAATGCTGAAAAGGCTGAAAAGGAAAAAAAATACTCTTTCCAAAATACTTGGTTAGCCGCATTTTAAGCCGTTTATAGAAATAACAAGAAGTTGATTAGCTTTTGCAGGTATTTTAAATCAATTTATGTCTAGTTTCATAGAGGGAAAAATATATTTTACCTGTCGACAATTTAGTCATTTTAAAAGTTTCTAAATGTTTTATAAACTATTTCGAGAAGTCCATTTTATGTAAAAAAATATGAATGCATTAATGTACCACATTGAAGTCTTATTCAAGTCTTATAATAAATTATATTTGAAGTTAAAACTACCATTTTTATAACAATTTGCTTTTAGTTTCTAAAATTATAGCACAAGAGTTTAATTAATCTAATGTATCATATGCCGAATTGCCCTTCGCTTCGACTTGCCCTCCACTGCAAGCACATAGCGATATAAAAGCTCATAGTAATTTCAACTTTTCAGTCGATCTGGTTTTTATTAAATGGTTTTTAGCTAATTTTTCAGCATAGTAACTGCCTAGACTGGCGTAAAAATGATCTCTGTCGTTGTAATTTGAAGTACTGCACTCACTTAATGTTGAATACTAAATGTTTATCACAGTACAGTTGCAATCAGCTGATGTCTGGTTGTGTCTATCGCATTATGCCGCACGCACATCATAGTAGCGCAACCTACTATGAGGAAGTCTTTATTGTGACCGCGCATAAAACTGTGGGTTGTTGAGCGCGGAATTTGACTTGTTTTAAGATATTTATTTGCTTTACAAATATTACACGATCGGCAAAACAGCTATTAGACATTTCATGAACTGTCTAAAAAATTTAAACATATCATGTAATTCTTGAACATTACACGATCTGTCTAAGGCTCAATTGCACTTCATGAACTGTCTAAAAATTTTAGCCACTTTGTGTACCTGATTGACCATTACACGATCTGGCTGCAGTTCATGAAATGTCTAGACTGTTCATGAAATGTCTAGACAGTTCACGAAATGTCTAATTTCATGATCTGTCTACGACATATATACTGACGGCAGCAAAGGTGAACAAGGTTCTGGTAGTAGTGTTTTTATTAAGACCGCTACTAACACTTCTAGTTTCAAAATCTCTTATCTGTTTCAGGTCAGAGCTGATAGCTATTGAAAATGGCCATAGTTATATGTTGATAGTATCGCTGAGCCTGAATTTGAAAGCATATGTATTCTAACAGACAGCAGATCTTCAATTCAACACCTAAGTAACTGGGAGGATGTTGGAGACCGGGCGGGTACATCTATCCTAAGGTTAATTAACAAACTATTTGATAATTTCAAGATGCACTTCCAATGGATACCGTCTCACGTTGGAATATTTGGGAACGAGATGGCTGACTCATTGGCAAAAGCTTCTTCAATGGAGTTACCCTAGCCTGATTTTCCACTTTTGTTGATGTTTATTCTGAGAGCAAAAAAAGAAATAGCGACATCTGGAAAGTACCTCCTGTGCATGACTGGTACTCTATTAGGCACCCCGGTGGTGCCCTATCCTTTGCAGTTTAGAGAGGCGGCCAGACTGCTTTCTCTAGGTTTGTCAGCGGACACTTAAACTCTGCACGAAGTGCAGAAATGCCCAGACATCGCCTGAGCATATTTTGATCTGTACCGATTTTAAACTAGGCGAAGTTCTTTCTGACAGATTTTTATTTCTTGACTTCTTGAAAGACGTTGCGATAGTAATCCTGCTCAGTACGAGAGGAACCGCAGGTTCGGATACTTGGTACATGTGCTTGGTCGAGCGACCAGTGGTGCGAAGCTACCATCCGCGGGATTACGACTGAACGCCTCTAAGTCGGAATCCCGTCTAGATTCTCAACGTTACCGTTCGCGCCCGAGTTGTCGATCGGCAGAGTTAGCCGTTCCTTATACCTCTATCCTCGATTGGTCTAACTTTTGTTAGACAAATCGGGATTAGTAACAACAACAATTTTTCATAACACTGTGTTTTTTCAGGTGAATCGAATTTCAAAAGGATATTGACAAAATAACCTGGCAAAAATAGAGGTATGAGAGTAAAAATGTATGAAAGATTCTATTATAAATATTTTGGCACATTCAACACGATGTATTCCAGCCAGATCACATCTATAAATTTTCCATTACATCATAGTTCAACAAAATCTCATTATCTTCTATTGGGAGTCACTAATTAAAGAAACAAAGCACGATTCTTGTTAGAATTATTCTTATAAATAGTAATTAACATTTGAATGCGTCTCATGGTATACTAGATTAGAACTTTCCGGAGATTTAAGGACCATTCTTTACACTACCTGTTCCCGAATAGCTAAGACACTAGATCAATTACATCAGAATAAAAATACATGTTTGTTTGGCTTTGGAGACTGTTTAAGTATCTTTTGGTCTGGTAGAAGTGGCAATCAGATAATTAAGAGCCATCCGATAGAGTTGAGTTTTTTTTCGGTTAAGGTTTCGAAAATTGAGGAGGCAGCTGCGGTTAATTAAAAGAGTCTTCTGTAAAAACAAGATATAGACTCAATTTAAGTTGGATGTTTTTTACGGCATTTTTATTTTTGAGTGAGCTTAGTTAAGATTAAATTGTTTTGAAGGAATTTTAGAGAGATTAAACTTTACTATTAGAGAAGAGGAAAAAAATTATTTTCAGTCATATTTGAAAAACTTGTTTTTAATTGTGCGAGTCGATTATTATTGAATTAACTTTATAAGCAAATAATGAAACTTTATTTATAAAATGTAATTTTAATAAAATATTGTCTGTCAATTAGTATCTTAGATGACAAATTTATTTCATATTTTTGTAAGAAGCTCTAAATCGCTCCAAATATTCAATAAAATTTATTTTTTATGAGCATAATTGTAGTGCTGTAAATGTTTATTATACAAGTGTGATATTCCAATTAAATAATTTACAATATTTAAATTGAATTGCCACTTTTTTAAAATGTGCGTTGTACTTTAAGAGTGTCGTAAGTAAAGTTTTTCTGGCTGTTCTAACATACTTATATAGCATTTTTAAACATAAAAATCTATAAAAGTAGGTAACAGATCAAAGGAAACAAAAAAAATGATATTTAAACATATAAAGCCAAATAAAACATTTCTTTAAATTTAAACCACCTCATTTCTGTACCGTCACATTTCCCCTCCGTAAATGTTCATGTTCATGATTTAACAAGAATCATAGCCAAAGCACTGTTTTATGCATTTTTCAAATTGAAGTAATGTGTTATTTTATATATTGATTTCATAAAAGTCCTTAAAAATAAATGATTTCATAACTTTGAGTAAAGGATAGCTAAAAGAGAAGGAAATCCAATACCTTAACAGGAAAACATTACTCCTCCATTTAATATCTCCGTGCTCCATTCCGAAATATCAGGTATCTTCGCATAAATCCATCATTACTGACTCTTTTCGTTTTCCTTCCTCCAGTAGAATCAGAATGCCATTCTTAATTAGGAGAAGTATACAGCATCTCCACATTAATCATACCCCATTCATACATACATCTATAGATTTTAGTAGTTTTTCTGTTTTGGTGATTGGGGAGGACAAGATTTTATTTAGAGATGGCTGATTTGGAGGAAAACTCATTTTACCTCATTGTTTCTTTATCTTCCTCAAGATATGCATATGCCATAGTTTCTTCAACGAAAAGTTTCATCATCATCATTGGCAGTGTATATCATGTTGTGTAGTAAAATAAATACCATATACTTTATTTTGTTGGATGCACTATGACACGCTTACTACTGGAATTTGAACGGGGGATTTTTTTATTGTTTTTTTTTTCTAGGCATTGATATAAAAAAGCACTTTCTGCAACGATATGTTTCATTTTCAGCATTGTCAATATGTATGAATTTACGTAGCAAAATATGCAACGTTATCCTAATTTATTTAAATATGCATACACCACTATGTAGGATGTGTCTTAAATTAGATCATGTGATATAGTTTTACTAGAAAACCTC
The DNA here is from genome assembly GCA_963680715.1 of Tetragnatha montana. Lineage (NCBI taxonomy): Eukaryota > Metazoa > Arthropoda > Arachnida > Araneae > Tetragnathidae > Tetragnatha > Tetragnatha montana. The sequence continues at coordinate 47,956,771 of OY796675.1, forward strand.
TTCGAGGCACTTAATTTATTTTTAAGATTCAAAGTGTAATTATACTATGGTTCTACTTTTAAAGCTTTGATTTTCCCTGAACACATCTCAAATGTTTAAGATACAAATTAAATCATGTGAATATGATTTGATTTTTAAACTAATATTAAGGTCTAAAACGTTAATAAAAAAACTTTCAGGATGATGAAATTATGACAAATTCAAACTTTTAATGATTAATTTTCGACAAAAAATAGTTAATTTATAATTTTTCTAACACGAAAATTCCATTGCTTTTCTACTAAAATCAATTTTATGGACTAAAAATATTAAGGGTTTTTTTCAGCTGAATATTCAAAATAATTCCGAATTTTGACTAAGTAAAGAAAGTACCTGAATCACAACATAACACTTCATGAATAAATGAGCAATGAAAAAAACTATTCTTCAACCTTCATGTATTCTGGATGTATACTCTAACGTATGATATCATTCCTATCTCCCTACTTTTGGCATCAATCATTCATTCTAAAGAAATAAACAGAATACCGAGAGTGCCTAAATAGATTCACGAACACGATGCAGAATTTAAAACAGCAATATTTCTTGAGGAATAATGCATGCTTCTTCAAAAATTCCTCAGATATATACGGTCTTCAAATTTCTATTAATTATACAAAAGACTGAACTAGATGCATTTTTTATCACTCATTCATGGTACACTAATGAGAACTGAATCTAGTATTTTTAAGTAGATATATAAGTAGATACCTTTTTATCTCTAACACAAAAATGAGATTTCACTTTTAAATACTTTACTTTTTCTTTCAACGTAACAAAACTTATATATTTGTCACCGCTATAATAATAGATGTTACTTTGTTACTTTTCCTTTGCATTGTTTAACATTTTGTTCAGCATTTAATAACTGTCGGTCCTATTATTTCATGAATCTAATCTTACTAACAAAGCGATATAGATAGGAATTTTTATTCTTGTATAAGCTGTAATTTTGACAAAAAAAAAAAAAAAACGCTTTCTGTGCTATGTTATGTCAATTGGTATTTATTTAACGCTTAAATTTCCAAACATAATATTACTTGATAATAGCGTAAATCAGACTGGTAAAAATATTAATTTAAAAAATAAGTTTATAATTCACTTATCAATTTAGTTCTTTTTGAAAGTAAAATATTTTTCTACTATACTAAAATAGTTTTAGCTATGCTTAAAGTTCAGTTATAAGTTATAAGTTCTTAAGTTAACCCGGGAGGACGCGCGTTACTTTCTGTTACACGGGCACGCGCCGTTTTCCGTTCTAAACGTTCAGTGAATCCAAAACTTTTAACACGGAATGTTTAAATATATAATTTAATCGTTCAAAGTGCATAATAACTCATTTTTAAGTTGACTGCTTTTTATTGATATATATAATATTAGACTATTTTGAAAAGCACCAGCACTCAGGAGGAAGTGTCCGAGATTATTTTATTTTCAAAGAGGGGCAATTTCTGCAGTTCATTTGGTGCTGTTTACCTTAAATTTCCTTTTTTGCAAGAAAAATTACAGTAGTTACTTTTGGACACCTTTTTGGTTGTAACTCGCGCGAATCCTCCCAATTTTCGAAGCATTTCAATAAAAACAACAACTTAACTCGGAAAATAACATGCCCACTCTATTTAAACTTTAAGAGGTGATAGGTGGAAACCTTTTAAGCAGATACACGGGATTTCAGCATTTTTGATTAAAAATTAGAGTTTCTATGAAGGTTTATTCAAGCGACAGGGCCTCGTAGACCCTGCGTGCGTCATCGCGGGTTAAGATTCACCAAAAGACACCATTTTATGTAACAATCACAAAACAATCTTAAATTTCATTTATTTATTTTCAAAAGATGTTTAAAACATAACTTATGTAATAAACAAACCACAAAAGCTTTAGCGAAAACCCCTGACTCAATTGAAATAGTAGTGATAGGTTAAACGCAAACATATTTATAAACAAACAAAACCTTACTACAAAGTTGCATCTTGATTAAAGGGAAAAAAATTAATAATTATCATCTAAAGAATTTCTGGTTAATGCGTTATGGAGATTTTTTTTTCAGTATTTAAGGGGTGGGAACACAAACATCTAATGAACTTTTTGAATTGGCATAAAAAGTAGATTATATACTTTTAAGAATCCGAATTTTTTTCCACACTCATTTAATTACAACGAAAGGTTGCTCATTTTTGTTGCTCTTGTTTACAGACTTTTTGCATCATTTGAGTTTCTATTAAACAAGAGAGAAATTCCAACGGATAATGATGTGTTAATTGGATGCTGAAGTAATGAGGAGAGGTTTATGAGCGACTTCGTTCCAGAGGAAATGAAAGTATTCCAAAAACACTTTGGATAACTAGCGCAAACCCAATGCAATTACCGAAACACATTCAAAAGCATACTACGTTGTTTGTAATTATCGGATTTTAAACAGGTCTTTTGCAGGCCTTCAGCGGATGTAAAAGAAGTTCTGAGGTATTTTCAATTGAAGTTTTAAATTTATTTATGAACCATTAGAATGCTAACTGTGTAATGGAGAATGTGATTCAGCCTACCCCAAAATAATAGTTTTTTTGTTTTAAATTGACGTTAAATTTTTTTGTCATGACACTCATAGTCAGGGAGACCTTAAAAAATCATCGCATTATTTTATTCATCCTTTTATTAGAATAAAGAAAGATACACATAATATTGATAAGTTGGTTTGGTGTGAATAGATATTATGAACCTGTAACTCTAATTTTTTATCTACTCCCCAGGTGTAATAAATATTTTCTTCATAAATCCTGCAATAAAAACTAACTAGAAAAAAGTTTCCCGGTGAATAGAACTTGAAAAGAACGCGCTCTCAAAAGTTTCATACCGTTTTAATTTTTGGCACTTATGCCCAGGTGTAAGAAATTTATTTTCAATATCAGAAGTATGTTATTTATCAAATGATATGCTTCTAAATGAATAAAGGCTGGCCTGATTTTCAATAGCATTTTTCCTGTCTATCTTTTTAACATTTTATTAGAGAGAGTTTTCCAGAAAAGTCAATCAAATGTAGTGTAGTTTTTAGTTTCAGGAGCTTTTGTATTATCAGATTATGTTAACTAGTGTTAACACTCTTTGTTTTGTTTACAATTAATATTTGCAGAAATAAACATTTTTCGTAGTAAACTCTGTGTATGTGGGTTTCTCTGCGACATTATTATTTTCGCAAGTTATAAAACTTTACTCCCATACTATAGAGCATTCGCACATGACGTCACAGGCTTGTGACGTCAGAGGCTTGGATGACAGACAGTATGATGGAAAACTATAGGATGCACATCGTTTATTTGTTTACTTTTGATGTGAATTTTGAAAAATAAGGATGTTTTATGTTTTTCTCCAAAGTTTACTTTAAAGTAACCTTTATTTACTCTAAAATGGCATCTCTGCATATTATAAGTCATTCAATAATACTACATTTTATATTTAGCAGTGTTCTAATTGCTGAAACCATTTCAGCCAGTGTTCTAATTGCAAGTACCATTCGCAATGCTACTAACATATTTTAAAATTCTTAATTATTTATTAATTATTCAATAATTAGTTTCAGTAGCATATTATAAGTATTTTACAGATGTATCGGACTCGCATATTGTTCTAACAAATAATGTAAACCGAAACATGTCACCTGGTAATAAGTCTTTTTCTAAATTTAGCTTACCACTAAAACACAAAAACATATGCACTTATTCTTTCGTTCCGGTCATTAACCGAGCCTAAAGAATCTTTTTAAATGAACTTTTTTTATAAAAACTAAATGCAGCGCGTATTCTCTATCCCAGTGAGCACACATGTACCATTTTCGTCCTATCTTCGTCGACTTTGTCGCGGATTTGTAGCGACTACGTTTACGTCGAGAAATTTCAAAAATGGGATGTCAAATGTTGGCATAAAATGAACGTATTCAGGCTCATCTCTATTAAAGCGAAAAGTTTCAAAAATTGTACGTAAAATGTTGCCCAAAAATGGACGTATTTGGGCTCATCCGATTTATGACGAGAAATTTCAAAATCTGGATGGCAATTGTTGCCCTAATCTGTACGTAATTCGGCTCATCAATTTTAGGAAGAAAAATTACCAAAACGGTTCATCAAATGTTGTCATAAAGGGGATGAAATCTGGATATCGCTTTAAAGACGAGAAATTACCAAAAATTGCTTTTTTTCGAAATGTCAATTGTTGCCCAAAAGTGGACGTATTGGGCTCATCCCAGTTAAGGCGAAAAATTTCCAGATCTGGATGGCAATTGTTGCCCTAATCTGTACGTAATTCGGCTCATCAATTTTAGGAAGAAAAATTACCAAAACGGTTCGTCAAATGTTGTCATAAAGGGGATGAAATCTGGATATCGCTTTTAAGACGAGAAATTACCAAAAATTGCTTTTTTTCGAAATGTCAATTGTTGTCCAAAAGTGGACGTATTGGGCTCATCCCAGTTAAGGCGAAAAATTTCCAAAACCGGACAGCAAATGTTGTCCTAACCTGATCGTAATCAGGACGTTCCTATTACGAGAAAATGCTCTGTACAAAAAAGAAGAAACGCTACAGCTCAAACTCTACTGTTTTATTGTCTCAAAAACCTAGTGCTCATGCTGTTATTACTTTTTTGAATTTAGTCTTGGTCTTTGTTAGATTTCTACTCATGCAACTATTTTTTATTTTCCATTAAATCTTTTTTAATAAAATAAATTTTATTTACAATTATCGAGTGTGCCAATTCATTTCAGTGCATTTCAGGTGGAGATTCTGAAGAAAATGGGTGGAGGAAGTGCAACCATTTTGTGAACTGGAATTATTGACAAAAGTCTCAATCTTCTGCATAAAACAGATATACATGGACAATTATAAAATGCATTATGTAGTAAGTAAGGTCGTAATACAGCTGCTTTTAACCAACCCACTACATAAAACGAACGTAACCTGCCTTATATTTAGCAAGTTTTCTAAGTTTGATCAAATATTTCGGTTTGGCAAAAAAAAAAATTAACATGAAAACTTGCTAAATATAATGCAGGTATACGTTTATTTTATGTAGCGGGTTAGTTAAAAGCGGCTGTTATACTGCCGTACTTGCTTAATACATTTCATAACTGTCCATGTGTGTCTGTTTTATGCAGTGGATTGAGATTTTAGTCATCGGAGGGCTCTAAATGGGATTTAAAGAGTACATAAATCGTCCCTATTTGGTACTAAAACCGTACGTCTGTTTTATGCAGCGGATTGGGACATAAGTCATCGGAGGGCTCTAAATGGGATGTAAATAGTACATAAATCGTCCCTATTTCGTACTAAAACCGTACGTCTGTTTTATGCAGCGGATTGGTACTAAAGTCGTCAGAGCGCTCTAAATGGGATGTAAATAGTACATAAATCGTCCCTATTTCGTACTAAAACCGTACATCTGTTTTATGCAGCAGATTGGAATTTTTGACATCGGAGGGCTCTAAATGGGATGTAAAGAGTACATAAAGCGTCCCTATTTCGTACTAAAACCGTACGTCTGTTTTATGCAGCGGATTGGAATTTTTGACATCGGACGGATCTAAATGGGATGTAAAGAGCACCTATAAGAGACGAAATTCGTCCGTAATGAAACGTATTCGCTACATATGTAGCGAATACGTCCCAATTAGGTAAACTCTAAAGCAGAAATTGGTACTCTTTTTGTACCATTTTTGTCGTGGCGATGTAAAAGGTGGTGACATCGCTACAAAAAAACTACCAAAAGTAGAGATATTCGCGATGTAGCGATTTCGTAATCTGGACGTATTCGCTACGTACTGTGCTCACTGGGTATGGGAGCCTAATGTTAAAGAAAAGTTGTCTGTCCTCCAAGCCAGCTTGATCACGTGATCGGAGACACGTGATTGAAAATGCTCTATATGATTAAAACATTTTTTTAAAAATAAAAGAAAATAATAAAGACAAATCAAAATTCAGAAATGTCTGAAAGTGTTCGAGACACATAAATAATTTTATTTTAAAGTAAACTATACAATGAAATGCGAGGTTTTACAACCCAAAAGAAGGCCATACCTTTTCCTTAGGAAATGTGTGATGTAATAGGTCTCACCGACATAAAACATCAGCGAACATGCTATTAAAAACTTTTATGGCACTGAATGCTACAATAGAGTTTCTCCTTTTTACTTTTACTTCTATTACACATAAGAATTAATCCTGTTTTGACTAGGCTTACATTTTATTGCTTTTAATGTTTTAATGAACTTTTAGATATACTAACTACATCTCAAAAAGTTTTGAATACCAAACTTTTTATTGAAATATTTCAAAATATACGAAAAAATAAAATTCGCAATCCTTTCCATAAATATGTTGCCATACCCATTTGCTGGTATAAATAATACTTAATAATAATTAAGATAATTAAGAATAGAAGAAATATTGAAATAATCCAAAATTAGATGAAATGGGTAGAATAAAATACAAAACTAAGTAGGTGGAATAAAAATTTTAATATTGAAAATATTGAATTTTTAAAAGGAAACATTCCGGATATAAAAATACCTATGGAACTTTTTTTTATGGCTAAAAGTTAGCAACTATTATTACTATTCTGTTTGGGGATTATTTCTTGTGCAGGAAGATTTAAACACTTTAAACCTGCATATAGTTTAATAAGAAATATTCTTTTGTGTCTGAAACATAATACATTTATTTATTTTACCAAGTCTTTTATGTCATAAAATTTATTTGAATAGTTGTACACGAAATATTCATTATGCGTGCAAATATTCCTTTTAAATTTGTTTTATTTATTATTTTATGCCTTGATATTTTTTATCTTCGAAATTCGAAATACGATTTTAACTTTAACGTATTAACAAGTTCTGTGTTTTAAGAATTTTTTAAAACTTATATTGTGACATCCAACTTGTTTTATTTCAATGATGAAACAATCAAATTTATCACCCTAGGGTATAGAATACATAATTTCAAATGATAGGTACAGATCCTACTCTTTGATACATGAAATATTATATTCAATTATGAAAATAACATCGGTTACAAGTTAAAAGCATGTGAAAGCATCAAACGTTTCAATTTCAATATTAAACAGCTACTTTTAATGCATAATTGAATTTTATATTACAAGCACTCAACTCAGAATTCCAATTCATATTTTAATTAAACATGGTTTATTTTAATACTCTGACTAAGATTCAAAAGTATAAAGTGTTATTCTTCACTTAAAAATATGTTTTATGAATTCTCATGACTTTTATCGAAGTTCAAATAAAAAAAAACATAATTGTCTTCATTGTGATAAGTTATAGAGATTTGAATAAAAAGTAAAATTAAAATATGAAATTTCATGAGACAAAAATTATTAGAGCCTGCATATAGTTTCTAGAAAAAAATAGAGAAATACTATAAAAATAAACTAAAAGAGGCAAAAAAGCATAATCAAAGATAATACAAGGTTTTTATAGTATATATTTTTCTCTTAATCAAAAGTTATACTATTACATATTTTATATCATGGATATTCTAATAAGAATTCCATAAAAAAGAAATTCTATTTATTCCATGCTATTTACAAAGTTCGTACAGTACCTACAGATTCTTAACATTATTGAAAATATTTTGCTTCAAATAGATCGATAGCAGTTAAAATATCTCTATCTATATAGATAAATGTTTTGGAATTGTTTTACACATATTAGTTTAAAAAACCGTGTTGAAAATTAAACGCTTATTCTTTCCGATATTGTGTGTACAGCACAAACCAACTTTGAAAAAGGGTTGTTACATTATTTTAAAGAAGAACAATGCTTATCAACTACAGCTCAACAATTTCAACATGAAAAGATTTTATTTGAATAAATCTTTCCTATCAACTTTTAAAAATAACTATTGAGTTTATTTGAAAATTTACTTTATAAGCATGAGAAAAATGAAAGAAAACCCAAATTTCTCGTGTAGCAAGAATACACATTTAACCAAAGATGTGTACACATTCTTCTTTACTAATAAGCCTCATATAATTATCTTATGTGAAGGTGCTACTTTATCACGTTTACGTCCTTGAAAATTTCTCACTTTAGATATTTTTTTTAAGATGAAGGGATAACATCATTATTTTCCCTTTTTTATGAAAATTACGAAAAAAAAAAGTAGAGTTAATTACACCTAAACAATTAGCATTCTTAATTCTCAATTAGGTCACTAATTTAATGTTAACAAGATGTTTTCTGTAAGTTTTAATTTAACCTGGAAACACATATAATTTACCTGTCGACACAATTTTCAAAGAAGTTTAGCAGTTTTTTTCTCCTCTTTGAAGTATTGTAATTTATGCTTTTACTCATATTTTGTGAGAATAGCAAAATACGTATAAATAATTCTGATTTTTACGTCAAACATACAAACTATATTTAATAAGCAACATAATCGGAAGGATATCTTGGAAATTAACATTCGCAAGGTAGATTGGATGAACTATCTGAACTCCTAATCAAATTTTTCCATAAGAGGCCCATAGTTTCAAAAACGGACTCTTACCAAAAACAAAATTTTACAGGAGGGAGAAAAAACTGTCATCATTGCTAGAACAAGAAAAATTTGTTTTTGATAAGAGTATTTTTTTGAAACTAGGGGCCTCATATATAGTACTATACACGCATGCCAAGGATATGTTAGACTCAAACGCTATACAAATTCTGTCGAATAAAAAATTAAAAAAAAAATGTCAATACAATTTTTTTATTTTTGTTTGATGTTTTTCTTTGAAAAAGTGGAATGGAAAAAGGAATAATGAAAGTCATAGAGTAATATTTTCACACGTAATTGTATAGGATATGTTGGTAGAAAAAGATCTTACATCATCTACATTTGTCTTCCCTGATCATATAACACCTCATACTATATTTTCTGCAATATTACAATGGAATCCCTCCTAACTTGCATACTGGAATCACGATGTGTACTTTCAAGTTTTATAGGTTCGTCGTTAAAATTACACTATCAATGATAATTGGAAAAAAAAGCTACACAAACTCCCTTAAACATCTTTACATTAACGGAAAACATAATATAGATACCAGATCTTCATGAGGTTCAAACTATCGATGTTGCTATGAAATTTGTTAACTCGCAATTACCCTAACGACATGCTCGTCGTCCTTATCATCATCTGACATGAAACCGTAGAAGTCTTATCGCATTTCGTCCTGATCGATTAGGCTATTGGGTTTATCAGATTCTTGGCTCCCACTGAGCCGATTAAGGGAAGGAGATCAGGTTCCTTCGAGGGTGCTTTGCAATGGGGCGTTGCGTATAAAGCTACTTTGGATAGTCCATTGTCGGTATTTGCATAGTTCAACTCGAATGATATTTACACTTTCTGTGGTTACTTTACCACAAATAAAGTGTTAAAAATTACTTATGTACAAAGGCATCCAAAGTATGCGTCCTTTTCCGAATGAGCAGCAGTTTTTAACCCAAAACTTGAAGCTTTATTTGTGGAATACTAATTTATCCCATATTAATAATTAGCCATCATGAAAATTAAGCAGTAAAAAGGAGACGAAAATTGATATTTCAATCCAAAACAACGTAGTGCACAATAAATTAAATTATCAGTTTTGAAAATTAGAATAACAATTATAAAATTTAATAATATTTTTCTTTTACAAGAGAAATGACTGAAGTTAACAATCTCAATTCTCTAAGAAATCTATTAAATAAAACTTTTAAGTATTTTTAAGCTTCCTTTTATAGCATTTATTGGAAGGAAATTGTACCACCTAAATTTCAATTAACTCGAATGATTGAAGACGTCCTTTCGGTTTTCAATCGAGAAAAAAAACTGCGAAGGGTATTAAAAACTTAATTACTCTTTCCCTGGTAGAAATAACAATGTTTTAACAAAGAACGAACTCCTCAAATAGAATGTAATGATCGGGAAAATATACGTGAAATAAAGTTCATGAACTAATTTGGTAAAAAAAATATCAAGTTCTAGCTTTTACTTAGTTCTTAACTTTTTTGTACGTATTTAAAAGTTTAGGGGAATTTATAGTTATTAAGGAGATACATGATAAAAATCTGAGATATATTTAGAACCTACATTATCATTAAATTTTTATAAGTGTTATCCTCTAATTTTTAAAACTGATAATTCTTAACATTTTTAAATCTGAAAACTGAATGAAACATAACATTTAATAAATAAAAATGAATTAATGCTAATAGAACTTTACGTCCACAGCCCTAAAAACATAAAATTAAAAAATATACATGTTTTTAATTTAAATGAATACCTGGGGACTCTTAGGTCGTAATTCAACAGGCTAAAATTTGAAAATTTAATGTTGAAACGCAATATTCTTTTTTTTTCTGCAACCACTGTCTTTTCAATATAAGCTAAATTATTTACAACTACTTAAAGAAGTGTGCGAAAAATGCTGGGTTTTATTCATAAAAAAGGAATTATTTGACGCGTTTTAGGTTAAAGAGTGAAAATTTAACATTTTGGTCTTAATGTTTTTTCATTCGAAACTAGACCTATATTATGTTATCAACAGATTTATTTTCACCTTTTACCTTGATCTCTAAAAATAAAGCTATTGATTGGCTATATCAGGAAGGTCTCTTCTCATATTTATAAGCTAATCATGGTTTACGCTAAATGGAAATAAACCTTTCCACATCCTAAGCTTTGAAAGTCATTTAGAACTAACCCTTCACTAGTGTGTTTGCCTCTTAATAAATAGATTGTCCATGAATTCATTCCGTAGTTCCTAAGGCTGCCTATTGACGGAAACTCCAATTTGAAAATGAGACCAATCACAGCAGTCTCTAATTCTCAGTAAAAGCTTCCCTGTGTATAGATATATGGGACAAGATTTTCACATATTAAATCAACACTTTATAATGTTCTACAGTATGAGAGAGAGGCATGAGAGATTCACGTGGAATTGAAGTGTTTATAAATTAGTCGAGGCTAAAAGTTTGTTTGATGTTATTCAATGAATGTTGTTTGCTTAATGAATAAAAACTACTGCAATGAATTTACAGATGCATTTATTGTAAATGTTTAAAATATCATCAATTATGAAATTTCAGCCAAATTTTTATAAAAAGTTTGCCTTACTCTTTGAAGTGACAGACAAAACTGTTTGAGAATAAGAAATATAAACTTAGAGTTTGTACCAATGGCGGCTCGTGGGTAGTTCAAACGGGGATTCACAATTAAATTTTGAAAATACATTAAGTAAAAATATCACAATTAGAACAGAAAAGGGAAAATAAGCTCATCTTGAATAAGGAACAAGTTGGAATATATTTTGATTAGTTTTTAATTTACGTTATTATTGACTTATTTCGACTTATTAATAGAGGTAGTTTGAGAAAATAAATAAATTCAAATTTGGTTAGAAAGCCATAGCTTTTCCATAGTAAAAACTGTTGCTCCGTATTTCTTATAAAATATCACAATAATTATATTTATTGAACGAAATATTCCAATCCCTCGAAGAAAGCCTCAGATGTTTTTTTTTGTTTTATGTCTTAAAACCTGGGATAACAGTGTATTTTCTGGAAATCTGAGTACAAGATGGAAGATACCACAATTGGTTCACCTAATTGCTTTTTAGGAGAAATTTATCGTTAGAATTTTCCTACACAAAACATGAAAACATTATGTATATTTGAAAGTTACAACTGAAACTAAGGAATAATGTTTTTTTTTGTTCCTTAACAAAGTTCTTCTATTTATATTCTTTTTCATTGAGCAATACCATTTCGATGCGCATAATAACTCCATAATATCTGAAAACTCTAAAGGCGTTTATTAGTATGTAACAATCCCTAGGAGATGTTACAATATTTTCATCGAATGAACATTAAGTGACAATGATCTATTACTCACAATTGTAATTGACTATGAAGTCAATTACAAATAATTCATAGTACCTACTGATTTTAATTTTTGTACATAATAAAATATTATAGTACACTAAGTGAGTAAATAAATATTATAACAACAAATAACGTTGTATTTCTTCCCCCAAAAGGCTTTGCATCATTCAGTATCTATTCTTTCTCCTGGGAAAAATCCTATCTTTATGCGCATAAATACCATCTCAACCCTAAAATCCCTTCTTAGTAAGTCACATTTTGTCTTCCTGATACACATCCCGAGGACAAAAACAATTTCTCTTACTTTATATATTCGCTATTAGGGCATGCACTTCTCCAACAATCCAACCTAACTGCTCTATTCAGCGCTCAGATCCGAAGAAGTCGCCATCTTTTATATACGGGGCTTAAAAATCTCCGTTTCCCATGAAACTCATCTCGCTCTTTGCCTCATTTGAACTGATTGCTCTCGGCCGATCCTCTTCGCTATAATGCGGGGAGCTGCCTTCGGAAAACGTTATTTGAGACCGATGCTCCAAAACATTGAGGAAACTTGGCTTCTAGGGAGTTTCACCGAGAAAACTTTATCTTACTTTTGTGTAGCTTTATCGAAGTAGCTAGTTTGAAACGTGATATTTGGAGAAAATATAGATGGGGAGAGTTATACAGGGTGTCCCGTAAATGATGTGTCACACTTCTAGGGGGGATAGTAGACACCTAGACGAGTCAGAATCACATAGGATTTGGGGTCCCAGACCCAATCCCTGGGAGTTAAAAATGGAGCGACACCCCAAAACAAGTATTGAAAAATTCAATTTGTAGAAGAACTGCTATTGGTAAAAATGTAATTATGGTCTCAAATTTTGTGGTTTAATATGATCCTCAAAATTACCTTGACAGTTTTCAATTTAAATTTTTTTTTATTACGAAAAAAGTTAAAAAACAGCAAAAAAATGTGAAAAATATGCCAAAACTTTATTTTGTTTTCCGAAATCCTTTCTTTCGATTTGATAATCTGAAAGAGCATAATTAATTAACCTTAAGTCCAAAGCTTCACGTAAATAGCATCAGTATTAAACGCTTGAGAGCCTGTTAAAGTTAGTTTTATGGGAGCAAAAACGGCTTCGGAAAACGAACGTTCAGGGACAATCTACAAGTTACGGATAGATGCTCGCCAAATTTCCCAACATTATTTGCGATACGAGATTCCTCGCCAACCTACGCTTCTACAAATAGTTCAAACTTCCTTGGCGATGTGTGGCCTTAATTTTCGGATCGTCACTAGAAGTCTAAAAGGTAAATGTATTCAGGCTATCAAATCAGACACTCAAGAAAAAATTGTTACTATACCTAAGAAAATAAGCAATGTTTGTTTAGCAAAAGGGATAGTTACAACTTATTTTTTCTTAAGTCTCTGTTTTGTTAAGTTCAATAAACATTTATCTTCTAGACTTCTGTGACGGTCTGAAATCGAAGGCAAAAATTTAAGTAAATTAATTAATTTACTAATTTTTTTCAAAATAATTCCCATCCCATAAAAAAGTGAACCACCATGCCAACTTTGAACACTTTTTGTAAACAGTTTTTGTCGTTATTTTTCATTATACCCCTGCTTTAGGATAGGTCAGTAGGCGGATCCTCGATCGCTGGGTTCGTGATTTCGAATTGCGATACAAGATTGGTTTCTATTAATCGAGAAATGTCAATAAGCAAAGTGTATGGGGGCTATCCACTCACCGTCCGATAAGCAATATCTTAGGTTTGTCATAACTTTCAATAACCTGCATTCTTTTATTTTGCAAATTTCTTATATCGGAAGTTGAGGGGAGACCCTGCATACCCACTTGCTTATTATATCATTCTTTAATTAATAGGAACCACCCTTGTATCGCAACCCGAAATCAGGAACCTAGCGATTGAGGATCCACCGACTGACGTATCCCCACTATGTACAAAAGATATTTTACGAACCATGTTTGTAAATAATAGATTCTTCTGTTTTTTTTACCTAAGTTATCAAATGTACAGTTTTTCTCATTAAACGCAATAAGTAGTAATGCTGTTTGCATGATTGATACATTTGTAAAACTAACACAACTATCGATTGAATAAAAAACTATCGATACTATCAGATAATTTCTAACAATTCATACTATTGATTTTTAAGATCGATAGTTCCTAAAAATCAGTAGTAAAATCATGTTTGTTCTTTATGTTCAAAAAATTTTTTAATTTAATTAATTAATCTCTTGTTTTCTAAAAATAATAAGAATTAAGAATCAACATTTACGCTTTTGAAATTTTCATCCCGCCAAATTGTTCAATTGGCGCATTTCAGATATTTTCATACTCATCTCCTGTCTCGCCAAATCGGGCGAGGAATGAAAGTTGGCAGACATCTATCCGTAACTTGTAGATTGTCCCTAAACGTTCGTTTTCCGAAGCCGTTTTTGCTCCCATAAAACTAACTTTAACAGGCTCTCAAGCGTTTAATACTGATGCTATTTACGTGAAACTTTGGACTTAAGGTTAATTAATTATGCTCTTTCAGATTATCAAATCGAAAGAAAGGATTTCGGAAAACAAAATAAAGTTTTGGCATATTTTTCACATTTTTTTGCTGTTTTTTAACTTTTTTCGTAATAAAAAAAATTTTAAATTGAAAACTGTCAAGATAATTTTGAAGATCATAATAAACCGCAAAATTTGAGACCATAATTACATTTTTACCAATAGCAGTTCTTCTACAAATTGAATTTTTCAATAATTGTTTTGGGGTGTCGCTCCATTTTTAACTCCCTGGGATTGGGTCTGGGACCCCTAAGTCCTATGTGATTCTGACTCGTCTAGGTGTCTACTATCCCCCCTAGAAGTGTGACACATCATTTACGGGACACCCTGTATAGGGTTATATGTGAATGTAAGAAGAATGTTACAAAGGAAATTTGAGCATACGCATGCGCCAGGTTGATTTACGCCTTCAAAATTATTGTTGACTTTGCTTAGATTTATCAGAATATATATCCTCACATGTGTTGGATTACTCCTACATACAGGTTAGGGTTATACAGCTAATATAAAACGCTTAGGTTTAAACTAAATTTCCAAGGGAGGTACTGTATTTTCTGACGTGAAACATCTAGTTTTAGAAAGAAGTTCCACATTCAATGCAATGCATTTTATGGGTTCGTAATTATAAAAATTAAAACGGAGATGTTACTAAAAGTATCCTTTTAAAATATTTAAAATCAATACTCCTAAAAATACTGTATTTTGATATTTTTAAATTTTATAGATAAAAAGGATTGCACTTTTCATGATCTATATTTAACCACTATCTTTTTTTAAAAAAATAATATTGTATACATATTAAGAATAAACTAAAAATACTTTAAAAAAAGATAACCAGAAGCTTACACCCAAAGCCAGTGATAAACAAATCTAATACTGCAAAACTGCCTTCTCAATATAATTTTTTAAAGGTAGCAATACAAATAACATAAATTTGAAGACGAAAAAAATATGTACGCAAGTTAGAGATTATATAAGAATGTGGACTATTTTATTACCATCTCGTAATTATAAAGACAGATAGTGCATAGAAATACCTTTTAACAAACTTTCTAAATTCAAACTAACTTTTGAACAGTAGTTAGCTAACAAAGCAATGGATAATAATCTATCTTAATATCCCATCATACTTCCCAGAACAAATTTTAGAAATTCATAACCCTTAAAACAAATCTGAGCAAACTAAGTTCATTCAGAGTCAACATCTCCTTTAAAACGATCGGTTAAGTAGGTTTTCACAAACAACCCGTTTAATTAACAGTAATCCACTTGAATAATCTCGAATCAATCTTCGATCTTTAAACTTTAATCATATCTGATTCCAGGTGATTTGATTTAATTAAATTGGAAATGCAGCACTCTATCATCATCCTTCGATTTATTACGTGACATTTACTTCCGGTGACGGGATTTGAGTGGTTTAAATGCTGAAGATACTTGTGCACGTAAAGAGCCATTACTAAGGTGAGGTGTCTACATTTGACGTTTTTATTACTATAACCCTGATTTAAATAGATTCTAATTAGCTATTGTGCTCCATCAAATAAACAGCAACGCTTAATGTATGCGGGTTAAAGTCATGGCTAAAGTATGAATTTTAGGTCACTTTGAGTAACTATTGAAGGCTAAAGGGTTATAAGAATAAGTTGAACTATTGTTTCTTTTACTTTAAATATCTGAAATTATTAATTGTGATTTAATTGGAAATTAGATAAACAGACATTTTTATGTTTAACAATTTGAATGTGGATATTTGTTTTTCAAGTGAATCATAACTTTATGAGAGCAGAACTGAATGTTAAAATGCAGTTAAAATGCCCCATTCTACACAAATATTTTTTCCATAAATCTAATTTAAACAGGAATGGATAGAGTATTTTAAAAGGTATATTAACGGAAAAAGACGGAAAAATTTACTAATTGAAAGATTCAGTTGAAAATAATGAAAATAAAGATTTATTACAGTTTTTCCCATTGGATACCATCGTTTGTAAACGCAGTAAGTAGATGGTTGACTAAATTTTATGACAGTTAATTATTATATAATTAATTTTTCCAAACTAATTGCAATAGGGTTTGATAAAAATTATTTTATAATGTAAAATTCCTGTGTAAACATGTTGTATATACTTCTGAATGTGTGTTGTGTGGTGTAATTCTATTGTGTTTGAGTGCTAACTACGAACAAAAAATGAATCAAAGTTGAACATTTTTCTTTAATGAAAAAAAAATATCATTAGATATATCTTAATGAAATGTATACGAACATCGAAAATATATCCAATGATGTTATACTCAATAAAAAATTCAGGGTATTTAATTTGTTTGAAGAACTTTGCTTTGGAGGAACTGAAAATAGATAAAATAAAAATTTAGAGAAAAATTAAGTAAAATAATCACCCAAAAGTTAAAACATTTCACAAATAAAACTTTCAAGGAAATATCAATGTGTAACTTTTGAAGAAAAAATAAATTGTACCTTCAAGCACAGAACAAAACAAGCAATTCATTTCCCCGATCGATCATAAGTTACCCAACTTCCCTTTCCCTTACAAAGCGCTATTTCCATCACTTCTTCCAAACATAAAACATTGAACCTTATAATATAGCATTCGAAAATAGCTCGCCATATTTTATTTCCTCCCCACATGCTCCACAGCAGCTGCGTTATCAAAGTAGTATTATATACCAAATTAAACCAAAAGAACAGGCCCAGGAATAGGCTATTAGGCACGCTCAACTTCTGCTACAAGGCCAGAATGCTGAAGATCTTTTTTTTACAAGGGGAATAAATTAAAGTTAATTGTGTGTTGACACGCTAAAGACGGCAGCTTTGCGGCCCTCTAAAAAGAAGCACGGAGATATATACGCTGTGGACATCCTTCAGTTTTACGATAAGTAGTTTACTTCGAGTGGTGTTAAATGACGGTAATAAAAATGTACGCGTTATTCAAAGATGGGGCGGTTGAAAATTAACCACTGGCCTTATCTCTTACAGCCTTTCAAGAGAAAGGATTGGAGGGAAATCAATTTTAGGTCCGTCTGTTCTAGTTAATTTACGTTTATTAACCGCAGAGGGAGGTATATTACTGCTATTAGTTATTTTCGGGAAGATGACAATATATTTGTGAAAGCCATCTATTATTACGTACTCTAAGAATATAATATTATGGGTGGAGACCGCTAAGTAGGATGGGTATCAATTCGCTATTATAGTATGTATTCAAATTATTTAAGCCTAAAAGGTATTGCATGAAAACAAGGGAAAAATACAAAAAAAAGTATGTATTTTCCTAGCATGGAGTAATGCCTTTTACACATGAAGTCAAAGAGACAACAATAGTTAAAAAAAGTTACTGATGAACGAGAGGAATAATTAAACGACAATATAAAGTTTTTCAAAGGAGAAGTTTTTAATTGTGGAGAGGAGTGGTTGGAGTTGAAAGAATTTTTTTTTCAGTGAAAAAATAGTTCACAATTTTTCTATTAAAGTTTAATTTTAGAATAATTTTATTTTAATATTAATTTAGGAACCTGATATATAGGCCTGAGATTTGTGGACATCATCCCCCAGACATTGCACCCTCGACTTCATATTGTTGTTACTTTTAAAAACGTTTTTGACTAAACATGGTTTTTTTTTATCATCGTACAATTTATACAGTACAGTTATAAATATATAATTTCTGAATATTTTGAAAAGTAGGTACCTTATGTAGGCATTTTTATTGGTCTGATTTTAAGGGAGGCTAGTTGTTGTTTTGATGACGTAAAAAACAAATACCGAAAATAAAAAAGAACTAAAAAAAATGCATAGTGCTTTACCTAATTTTAACTTATTGGCACACGCCACTTAAACCAGCTCTGATAAGGAATCTCGCTTTCATGTTCAAATTCGAAAGGTACATCGTTAATTTGAAAATGAATTCGCAATATATTTAACGAGGCCTTAAACAACATATATTCTCTTATTCACTTTTATAGATCTTGCATTCGTAAAATCTCCCGTACGAGTCCCTTTTACAGCGTTTGTAAATAAATGATACAGTCAGAAATCATACAAGTTACTTTTCTAGAAAGAATTTGCTTTTTCATTTTCCAGTGAGAAAAGTGCCTTGGATGCAGCAAATGGTCTTCAGCTATTACAATAAATAGGGTCTGTATCAAAGTTACGTGCTCTGGAGAAAGTTCCGAGGGTCTTCTCCTTCTGATAACCTATCCACTCTTTAATGTGTTCTCCATGTTCCCTTCCATACATCTTAATCCATCATTTTATGAAATAAATATAACCTCAAGCGTTAGATACATTTTCTCTTTTGCGTTTATGATCTGTTCCCCTATTTATAAACTATCTATGTTTAGAATATACATATTTATACCGCGGGACATAAGTTATAGCATTAATAGCTTCAGAAATCGAAATCGACATATTTGTACGCTTTTCGAAGCATCCACCACTTTTATGCATACCTAGTTAAGAGACCTATATATTTTGAGGCTCTCGAGTATATATATATATGTATTAGAGATAGTACCAAGATACTATAATAGTCTGAAGATTCTTTACCTAAATAGATGTTTTCTAGCAACATTTCAATTACCACTAGGGAAAAACCACACCGTGTGTGATTGGAAATATATATGTATACCTTATAATTACTTAATACGAACTATTATTTCACTGAAAAAGCAAGACAAATTCACGAAAGCTATCATTTAACAATTACAAGTAACGATGAATGATTACGTCAGTACATTAACTCTATTCTTCTGTTTTCATACATGTGATTCTTCAAAAAGCAAAAGCAATATTGCATATTCTGTGGCCTTAGTCTTTACACCCGTCTTCAGTGTTGTTAAAATATGTATGAGTTTCCAACAAATCTTTTAAAAAGCTTTACAAAATAACATGATAAAAATCAATCAGTTATTATTAGCCTTTATTATGAAGATATATCATACGGAGGGGTAATTTTTTTCATATAAAAGGAATTTCTTACTTTCAAAAAGCTTTAGAAAAACCTTTTATGCATAAAAAGAAAATCAATTTTCCTTCTTTTTAGTAAAGTTATTTTATATTTTTGAATAAGAACTTCAATAAATCTTTAACCAGATATAAACATACCTAAAACTTATTTTGAGATTCCAACTTTTATATGTTTGACGTCAGAAAACATTATAGTTCTACTAAAATTATAGTAGTGATCACACTCTTCAAGTTCTACAAGGGATAACTTCTATAAAATAACTGAAATTTTACATGACATTTGAATTTATGTCAGTAGTTTCATAAAGTAATAAACCACTCTAGAATAAATAGGTATGTCAAAACTTAAGTTTGATAAAAAGGAATTTCATTGAAGGTATTATTGAAATATTACCCACTTTTGAAAAGTTTTTACTACAAAAATTTTAAATTGAAAAACCCCAACGTAACTAAATTGCAATACAGTTTTATATCTTTTATACTACATAAGTTTTTTTATAACTAAAATTGCTCTCCCGGAAATAAGAGGAATTCAAATAAACTTCAAGATGTGTCTGAAGTTTTCGAGTTCTCTTAATTCCTTATTCCCTGGTGGTGTGGATAAAATCCAAATTTTTCTTCGTGAATTTTAAATTAACGTAAATTAAAAAAAAAACACGAGGTTATTTTGTTAAAACGTGCAAAACTTTTACATGTTTTCTCCATGTTCGCCAGTTTCCTCGGCTTGTATAATGAAATCTAAAGTAAGAAGCCTCTCATTTTTAATGCAAGAATGTTGGGCTGACTAATTATATTTACATCAATATTTAACTTGCACATATGTTGGTAAAAAGTTAAACCGACCTTTTTTCTCTTTTTTTTTTTAAAGTTGTAGTGTTTTTGTTTATTTTCATGTTTTTGTAAGTACCTACAGTATTTGAAAATTCCTTATTGATTTTAAAAACAGTTTTTACCTTAAAAAATAACTTCTGGCGTGAAATATCAGTAATAGACAACCATTTTAAATGAAAAAAAGTTCTACTTAAATTTTTATAAATGGAATAGTGTTTTATATATAATTTTATATACCTACCGTTACAAATGTTTTTAATCTAACAAGAAGTCAAAGTTTCCTTTTCAACACTCATGCATAGATAGGTAATTGAAAAGTGCCAGGAGTAGCTGATGTTATGAAAAATATTTTGTTCTTTTTAATCCACTTTAAAAACATTTTTAAAAAATTAATTACATTTTTTAATTATTCCACGCTTGGTGAGCGGTGCGCGTCTATATAATCCAATTATGCCTGCATTTAATATTTTATCCTAAAATTAGTTTTAAAATAAGTTAGATATTTTTCAGGTTATTAAATTACTCTTTGTTTCCAAGGCCCAAAATGTTTTATTCTGCAATATATTGTACCTTGGGAATATTGAAGTAATTTAGGAACACTTCAAGTTATTCAAAAACAGATTTTTAAAACTTTTAAACCAAAAAAAAAAAATTCTAGCAACTAAAACAATGTTAAGTATGATGACATGCAAAAATATCTCTTTTAATGCACTGAGTTAAGTCACTGTAGATTCTTAATTTCTAAAAAGTTTGTTGTAGTACTTAAAAGTTTGTTTTGGAAAAACCAGTTTAATTAATGTATAGTTAGTTCATTAAAATGTTTTCGGCTAAGTATATTTAAACCCTATTTCAAAAGATTTAATTAATTGTTGTAATCTCAAATTCATAATTTTTAACTCTTTTATGTTTTTCTGAATACAATCTACCTCGCAATGTAAATTTAGTAAGTTACAAAATATGTACAGAAGTACTTCAGTTTTTTACTCAAACAAAAAGTTGTTATAAAACTTAAAAATTAATCACTTCAACACAATCCGTTTCTTTCAAACGCAATAATTACAAACTTGTCAAAATTTGCTATTACACCTACTATTAATACCTGCTATTATAACTCCAAAATATATTTTCGTTTTGAAGAAAACATTATTTCATTCGGAATTTGCATTTGAAGGAAACTAGTAAATCGCATCGAAGGACATTTTAAATTTACATTTTAAACATGTATGATAATTTCTGAGAAAGTAAATAAATTTAAACACACTATTTTACACTTGACTCACTCATAACAGATTTTTCAAGTTTAAATAATTATTGTAAAGTTCAAGTAAAATGTTCCAAAAAGAAGAAACACTTAAATTCAATAGAACTAGCACAGAAAAAAGAGCGTTTTTTACGAAATATCCATAACTTTTCCTTAATAATAACTTTTAATAATAACTTAATAACTTTTTCCATAACTATACACAATTGATAAATTTTACTCCGTATCAAAATTACTCGTTAAATATTATCTTTAAAATTCCTTCGTTTGATAAAATTATTTAACATTGCTTTTGCAAAGCTTATCTATTTGTACCATTACTCTGCATATAAAACGAAAAATAAATCTTATATATTGCTTTTTATTTAAATCTTTTTGTATTTTAATATTAAAATGAAACACATTTTTGAATTTGTTAATTATTCTACACCAGATTGAGTTCACGCTTTATCTTATTTTTTAACTTTTAAGCCAATTGGACTTTTAAACTATCAGCTTTTCAACCACTTTACAAGCAAACAAACAAACGTATTTTAATATCATCTTATTGATTATACATTTTTAATCTATGATCGAAAATTTAAAAAGCAAGAAAACAATCATTGAAGATCTAGAAAAACTGTTCTAGCACCCACCAGAAAATGTTTTATAAGTTGTTCTTCATTAACTGTTCACAAAAACCTATTTAAAACTTTCCAAAACTCCATTTCAAACTATTCCAATAAAGAACATTACCATTCTTCCTCAATATAAAAACACTCGAAAAAAAATACCTGACTTGTCTCGAGATGCGACGACTTGGATAGACAGAGGGAAGATTCTCCGCGCTCAGATCGAAGCCCCTGCCGACCGTCAAATGCGAGTTGTTGCTTCTCAACCAGAGCAAAGTTTGGGGCGCAGGGAGGGCGCACGTGTCTCGAATGCGTGCACAGCGCCCTTCGTTAGATGCGTGGGAGACGCCGGGGCCGAAGTTTGGGAATTTGGTTGGGGAACTTCGTTTTTAGAGGGAGGGGCATGTTGTTGAATTGATTTTGTTTGTTTGTTGTGTGGGAAATTTTATGGGGATGAGTTGAATATAAGTATGGTTATGTGCGCATAGGGTGGTGCGAAAAGCATTTTTCTGGTAGTATTTGATTTGCTATGGCGGGGAAAAGTTTTGTAATGTATTATAGTGGTAGAAATTTTACACTAGAAGCGCAAGGATTTAGACTTACCTCAATACCTAAATGGGGAAACATCTTTTTCTAGAATAAAAGTTTCTTAAAAATACTTTTATTATGATAGTTCATACATTTAAAATAAACGAGTGTCAGTTTTCCATGAGTTTGATACTATGTTTCAGAAACGAAATCAAGTTTGTCGATTTCCAGTTTTTCAGGTTTAGTGCTTTTTATAATAATATACCTACATGAAAATGTGATTCTTCAGAGCATTAAGCCCTATTGGCTTTAGTTTTCATATTTACATTTGTTAAGTTTTTAATAAATTTATGTTATATAAAACTCTTTTGACTCATGAGGTCTGACAGAGTCCAATAAACGTTTCGGGCATATTTATTGTGAGAAAATTATCTGAGCAAAAAGTATATCTGATTAGATGGTCTAATGTTTTAATATATGTATGTAACAAAAAAAATCATAGAGCATCTGTTTCAGGGTATTTCATGCTGTTTTTTTTTCAATCATTGACGTCATTTATGTAACCTTCTTTGTTACAATAATGATGCAAAAAATGTAGAAGTAGTTATTTGAACACTTACTTTGCTTGCTAATCTAATTAACTAATATAACTTTTTATACCAATCAAAAAAGTGGAAAATCTACCTATCTAGTTAAGACCTTACAAAAGTTATACAGTTCCTCCTTAATCATGTTTATTCTTTCTTTTGAAACGAAAGAAACGTTTTTCGATTGAAAGACTAGGTTAATTAATTAATGGGTATTTCTTTCTAATTAGGTAGTTACGGATTCCAAGAAATCTCCAATACCATGTTTAATTGTTTTTATGTAGTCCGATTCTTCTTTTCTTTCACTAAAAAACTGTCTCCTACTTTTTACTGATATTTTTTTACAAAATCTTAAAAATAAACCATGTAGTAAAATAGTAGGTACTACCTTTCAAAAAATATTTACAGTCAAAGTTAAATTAAATTTTGATGACATTTATAATTTAA
Organism: Tetragnatha montana; assembly: GCA_963680715.1. NCBI lineage: Eukaryota > Metazoa > Arthropoda > Arachnida > Araneae > Tetragnathidae > Tetragnatha > Tetragnatha montana. The sequence continues at coordinate 47,980,540 of OY796675.1, forward strand.
AATCATAAAATATATTTGTAACATTAACCATTGAGTGGATTTTTTTTAGTCTATGTAATATTAGGTTGTTATTATATCTCGTAATGTATAGTTAAGAATGTTTATTTTCTTTTAACTTGGCCAATAAATTCATAATGTTATGATTTCAAAACATTTCAGAGACCACCGTGCAATTTCAGGAATACAATGTATTGGAATTCTTGAGCCGTTATCAAAAGTTATCAAATCAAGGAGAAGAAGTTAACCACATAAATTTTAATACAGCTCTAAAAATTATTTTTTTTCCTCTGAAAAATATTTTTATTTTATTATTTTAATAGATAAATATATTTCATTCTTATTTGTATAGTTATACTATAATCCCCTTAACTTATCACTCTCTGGGGGTGAATTAATGGAACACTCTCAAGAACGTTTTAGTACAACCAGTTCTATAACAACTTTTTTTCGGCAGCCATTACATTATCCCCTTTCAGCAATTCATTTAAATATTGCGAGTAAATATATTTTTCAGTACAATAATTACCTAAAAGAAATAACACTATCTTTTTTAAAAAAAAGAAGTTTGAAGCATTATATTATATTAGATATATATACAGGGATAATTATAATTAAACAGAAACTTTTAAAAATCTATAAAACGAGAATGACAGGATAGAAAAACCCTGAAACTTTATTTACGTGTGGATATCTGATGGAAAGATCAGATACATATGGCATAAGAAAAACAAATAGATTCAAATATCATCAATAGATGTCGCCTAAATTATTTCCAGATATATAATCCCTAAACGGCGTCGTTCCATTTGTACAGTTATCCCTTTTATTTTTGGATGAATTTGTCATATTAGTTCTTAAAAGTGAAAGGCATTTAAATTAGAATCCTATGGTATTAGTCTGGTTGCGAATGACAAAACAGTTGTACTTTAGACAAATCTACCAAATTTGGTATGGAGCTTCTATACCATCAATATAAACAAGCCACAAGGGAGTGCCCGATTTTAGGCTCCCAAAGTCGGTATACAGGGACATTTATGTTTTATTTTTTCTTTTTTCTACATTTTGGAAAGGTTGAAAGTATTGGGTTTTGGTTATAGTAAATAATCTACATTTTAAGCTTAAGTTTACTTTGGCAGCTTAGGTAGTTTCCAAGATACGCCATTTCAAAGTTTAGATTTCTTTGTGATTTTAAACTTTTGTCTCGTAAGCAATCAAGTATCAATTGCTCCTTGTTCCATAGAGTTATGCTAGAAGAAACAACTGTAGTAGGTCTCTAAAACTCCCAATAGTTTAACTAATGCAAAAAAACGGACTAAATTGGTAAATGTTATATCAGTACAAATTTTAAATCAAAAGAACCAGTTTCGTAGAAGTGCTATTATTTTAAAAACGTCTCTTAAAAAGAGCGCATAACAATGTGCGTATATTGAAAAAAAAAAAATAAAAAAAAAATAATAATAATAATAATAACATATACACATCACCATCTTACGCAACATATTTAACTTACCCAATTTAAAAGACTCCAGGCACACAATTACGCAACATTAGCAATCCACCATAAGCGCCTCAAAATGTGATCACCTAGTCTAGCAAAATTTGCAAAGAAAACAGACACCACAATAAGCCATCCAAACCTAAATAATATATAATCCCTGCTTTCTTGATCCAACCGTTACATCTTTCCACGATCAAATTTAAAAAAAAAAATTACTTCTTCACCCAAACTAATAATCATCAAGAAGCACAAAAACCAAAAAGGGCTCATGTTTTTCCATGTATTTACCACTCACGAAGCCACGCATGTAATTATCCTTAAGTAGCTTACTGAGGGTGTAATTCAATAAGAATACCTTTTACAAGACGTGTTTTTCTTTACTAAAAGCTTCTGGCCCTGTTCAGTAAGTAAATATTAATTAAACTCAACGTGGGATGTCTGTGGCACCTTTTTTATCCGATTTGTTTAAATCTTCTCTTATAGACTTTTTTCAACAGTGTTGTTTTCCAATTATTTGAAGCTTCGTTCCCTGAATGACCACGCCTTTCCAAAAAATGAGTTCTTTCAAGTTCAATTTGGGTGGGCGAAGAAGCTAAATCCCAAGCAACAGTAATCCCCCTTGAAAACATACTCTGGGTTTTTCAGCCCTTTTAAAAGTGCCTCTCAATTACGATGGATTTCGTTAAAAGTTTTGATGCATGGAAAGAAGGAAAATAATATTAAAATTGCATACAATTTGATCGATATATTATTTTTCTTTCTATTTTAATAGTGTTCATACAATCTAGTTATCAACACGCCATAAGCCAAACTGTTTTTTTTTTCTACTTTAAATAAAAACGTTACCTTCAAAATTTGATAAGAATAAGCCTTTCTTCATAGTATATGAGCCAAACAGATTGCTTAAGTTTTAAAATATCTATTAGGAATTAGTATTTTCAGCACAGGCATGGTGTTCAGCATTACTCAGTAGTAAAGTGACTCCAAAAAGTCAATTTGGCGATGAGAAAAATCAAAATATCCGGCCTGGTTTTGGCGTTGTGCTGAGGATATATCTATATCTTTAAAATAGAGGTGTGGGTAAGGCAATCGAACCAATTTCAAATTCCTATAACCACCCATTCATCCCCTTTTAGGCCTTTTTGCAAAAATTACCTCACTTTTCCACTGAAGAAGATCTGTTTAACTCGCATTGTTGGAAAGAAAACAAGAAAAACAATTTTACGCATTAAACAAAGTTTTTAAGATACAACTTGGTTAAAATTCTTTTAAAAAGGCTATTAATAATTTATAAAAATTGTAAATGATCCAAATAAAACATTTTACCTTAAGTATAAGGCAAAACTTATCTTAAACAAGATATCGTGTTTTGCTATGAAATACTTTGTCTCTGAACAAACTGTGTGTTTAATTCTCTGACGCATTAGATTAGATAGAAATACTATAAGCTAGTTTTTTATTGGTTTAGGGTATATTCCTGATTTAAACAGTCCTTTCAATTTGGATGTAAGATGAAATATTTAGTACTTTCAAAATTGGAATGAGATCTCATGGTAGACAAATCAGATAGAATCTTAATACTAATCTCTAAATCCGCACATTAAATCGGGAATTGACATTAGTGATTGGAAGAGGATTTCCCTTAATATAGATAATATTATTGGAAGCTTGTAGGGTTTCTATCAAGATTATTTGAATTCAATAAATGGGTTGCATAATTTTAACTTACATATTTTGCCATGGGAATAAAGGAATAAAGTAGTTTCAAAACTTATAACAAATTTATTTTCATACAATAAATTGAAAGTAATGCTTTTGTAACGGTTATTATTTGTAAATAGCAGTCTTAATATAAATGTTTATATTAGTGCTATTTTCCTGTTTTAGCTTGAAATATTTTTTGGATGGTAAACAACGGGAATTGTAAAAAATTGAGCTAGATTATCTTTTAATACAAAAACATCAACTGAACTCTGTTGTTTCCATAATTTTATTGAAATGATATCCTATTGATTTGATTCCAAAGAACTACAAGAATCATAATAATATAAATCACTTTATTACTTAATCCTCAAGACATTTGCTAAACATACAATATGTATGAGATAATAAAGGTTATATAAACTTGAAAAACATTTTAAATTTCTTAAATTCAGCTGCAAGGCTTCTTCAAAAGAGCGATCAAAATAACATATCTCACTTTCCAAAATAACATCATAGTTATATGGCTTCCCTAGTAGCACATCTCTTACTACCAAATATGTCAAGCTTACGTAACGGCTACTACAAGTAAACGAAATTTGGGCATGCATTACAAAAAAGGGACGATTCTTGAACGTCTGTGTTGCTTAAGTACTCTCTCTCTCTCTCTTTTGCTGGTTTTAACTTTGTTTATATACTTGAAAGGATTAAAATTTATTACTCATGTATCGACAACAAATAAAGCGGCTATTTATTTAACTGTTTAAAAAAATTACCATGATAAAAAAATTAGCTGATTTTTTAAAAAGAAATTCTTTGTTTTAAGATTTTTCAATCGATATAGAGATATTAATACACAAATTATACTTTTTTATAAAAATGACTATATATATATCAACACATTTCACAAATAAAAAAAACGATTTCGAAACCTTACAATATAATAAGGATTAGTTGATTTTCAGATGTGTTAATCCTGTACGACATCCCCCATTCCTTGATAAATTTAAACATCCCATATACGGGTACCAAAATCCTGAGAACAAAGTATCAAATCATCCCCAATCCCAATTCAAAACTGAAACAAAATCCAACATCATCCTGTTCTCAAATCCACTCCTCAAGAGCTTGTTGCGCCCACATCAGATTCGTCTTAATTGTGAACGACGGACAACAGTCGAGTTAGCAGCACCCTAATGGCTAATGGCGCACGCCCCTCTTGTGGCAAGGTGGGCCGCAAATGAGATTGGTGCAGCCTCGCTCATGTCATATGCCAGTAAGATTTCCAAGTGACACTCGCCCGTTGTGAAAATTGCCCTCTGGAGGGGTGTAGTGGCTTATGGTGAGGGGGGGGGAAGTCACAATGGCTTACGCTGCTTATTCTTAGGAGCTTATGATGTTATTTTGGGAGGTGAGCGATGGTGGTGTTTTGTTAAGTGGCCCTTTTGAGAAGGGAAAGATTTGTTTGTTGAGGAGGAGGAAGAGATGGGGAGCTTTTGTTTGTTGAATTCTACAGGTGGTGGATGAATGTATGGAGATGGGATGAATTGTGAGAGAGGAAGGAGTTAGAAAGGTGTTGAATGATGGTAAACAGAGCGCCTCCTGTTGAGTAAGAAGAGGGAAAATTGAATCTTTCATACATTTATTTTCGTTTGGAGTAATACGTTTATTGAGTCGAGAAAATAGTGTTTCTTTCAAGGAAATAGTGCTAGGGTTTTGATACAGAGTGTTGCTAAAAATTTGATCTTTAAATATTTTTATTCATTACGTCATGAGTAAGAGGGTGCGTGGTTTCCACTCCAGGTGGCGTTTTATTCTAGATATTATTTATTAGTATTTTAGATCCTTTTTAATTCGTCAAAATTTTTAGTTGCTGATGTGGTGTTCTTTTTCGAAAAGCTCAGCATGTTGTTTTAAGTTAAAAGTCAATGAAGCAGGAGTAATTCAGGTGGACCAAAATTTTTTTTTTTAAAAATGCTGTATACCGTGGTAAAATTCTGCCTCTTGAGTATATAAGTAAAGTATAGTAAAATTTTAATTGGCGTTACATCTGGCGGTAGCATAAGAGCTCTTAAAGTTTTTAAAATGCCATAATTAGAATGTTTCTAATCAGTCAAATAAAATTAAATACTTTTGTAGGGAGTAGTTACAGACATGTTTAAGTAGTAGGATGTCCAAAAAAAAGATGATTAAATGAAACATAAGAATAACATTTTTAAATACTAAAATAAGAGTAAAAATTATAAATATTTTACTGACTTTACTGATTTAAGAATGTGGTGCGTATATTGCGTTATGATTCAATATTCTACAAATGAAAGTTTTTAGAGCTTATTATTGTGTCTAGTTTTATGATGAAGTACTCCCTAGTACAACTCATACCAAATAGTCAATTTCGCGTATATGTAACTAGAATTAAACGAAATTTGGCTATACATGACAAAAATTGGAAGAATCTTAAACGTTTGTGCTTCTTGGGTTAGTTATGTTTCAGCAGACATTCTATAATATCTAAGGGAAAAAAATTATTTTATTTTTATTTCTGCGGATATGAAGCTAAATACATAAAACCATTCAACACAAGTTATTTTTAGTAAAGTAACACACATTTTCGCTCTAATTCTTCAAAGGTCTAATTGTACTGTTTCCAATTTACATGTGATAGCAGCTTACTCTATTCAATATACAGTCTATAACTTTGAAACTACCATTCCTTAGTCAATAATAGCTATGTAATTGCAACTTATCAAACAGTGAGTTAGGAGTATGGTTAATTTGCCTTGAATGGACCCTATATTGTCAAAGAGTCATTTGTCATATTAGCTTTCAAGTTGCTTGTCAACCAAGTCAATTACTAGTGATTGGATGCCAAGACTTGTTGCTTATGCAGAAACACTCGAAAATTACATTAAATGCGTTTTCCCTTCAGATGTTCGCTTATAAGAATTTTATTTCCTTTCAAGGAAAGGTAATATATTTCATAATAATCTAGGTTATTATTTAATTAAATTAACTAAAGCATCAGTTAATGTTATTTGGATGGAGTTGATATCAGGTATTACAACCAAACCTACGAATTTTCATTTGAAAATTATGGGACAAATACATTTAACTAATCAGTTCCTTTCAATTTGGTTAAAACCTTTCAAAAATAATTAATTTTTCTTTAATTTACTTTTTAAAATCATAAATTTATATACCTTTTCCAATACAATTCAATATTAACCCTTCCCCATATAACTACCCCTAAAATTTATTTTTCTATCATCAAGTATTCCATTTCAATGTAAAACTTGAGTAGTATAAAGTCCATAATACTTGGCCGCTTATTCATGCAATTAGATTATGAATCAACTTGCTGAATTGTTTTCAGAATACACAGCCTAAGCAGAGTATAAATTATGTTGATTTAATAAGGGCATTGTCTAACTGATTTACACTTTAACTTTGAACCATATCTAGATTATTTAATACAACTGGGAGCTGTAAATTACTAGTGACTTAGATTTAGAAAGCCGGGAAACATTATTTCTATGAAATGTCTCCTTTTCATATAGGACATTATTCAAATATTATGAAAGTAAACTCAAATGGACTTAACCAATTGCAAATTAAAGAGCATATCCCATTGCTGTATACTTAATTAGGGATTCAAAGTTATTGCATTAGGTAAGACTGGACTTAGTTACATAATAAGTTTAGCCTAATTAAGCAAATGATGTTTCATATCAGGTTAATGATGAAATTATTACTTAAATTACTTATTACATTCCATGCATGTTATACCACATGTTTTAATATCAATGATAATATTATGGGGTTTTTTTGCTGTTTTTTGATGATTTTAAGTACGTGCTTTTCTTAAAAGAATATGCTATCATTAATGTCTTTTTTAATATTTAAAGAGTACTGCTAACATTTAAAATTCTAATAAAGTGTTTATTTCCATCATGTATAAACCTTTCAAAAATCATAAAAACTTAGGTTATAAAGATACGTTTAAGGGAACGGAAACAGTTTACAATGACAACAGAAATTACATCGAGAGCCCTATCAAACAAATAAACGGTAAATCTCAACTCAGAAATTGATATACGACTTCCTTTTCTTTCAAAGAGATTTTCATAAAAATGGCGGCAGAGCTTCCTCGATTTTTCAATTTCCGTTCATACAAAAATGAGGGAGTTGCCAGATTCCGTCTTCCGAGATAAAACCGTATCTAGACTGGAATTACCAGAGCCACGCATGGGAGTAAACAGGATTTTGAGGGATGTTAGCGATTTGTAAGTTCTAAATGGAAATAAATGCATATCAGAGATTTGGAAGTTGACTCAACATTTTGCTGAGATGGTAGATTATTGGTTAGTTCTAAAGATTAAAAAAAATATTTTTTGAATTTAAAATGTAGCCAAGTGTTGTTTTTATAGAGAAAAACGCATAAAATAGCTTATATCTTAAATAAGAAAGTTGAAAAATTAATTAAAAACCAAAGAGGAGATAAAATGGAAACTTTAATGAGGAAATTGTCCGTAGTATCATGACAAACGCCCAGAAAAAGTTTGATGAAAATATCTTAAATATGATTGATTTTTATTATTTTTAATTAAAATTTGACTTTATTTAAAAAACGCTAAAACTGAATGCTAAACCTGGAACTTCCAAATTTGCAATAAACATTTCTTTTTGAGGCTTGAAAAAGTTTTCACATCATATAATATCTCCTCGAATATTTAAGATATTTCCTTTAGTTTTTAATTATTTTAAACTTTTTTTATTTAACCTCTAAGGGCGCTGTAAGTCATATCAATGGATGTAATCGAGCATTGTCTCACCTAGGAGCACACCTTACTTCTTAAAGACGTTGGTTCCAAATTAAAGCCGTAAAACAAACTTTTGAAACACCTTTTACATAAAACTACCTGAACTTCATCACTATAGTGATTGCATATTTGTGTATCGTTAAGTTATTTAACCAAGGTAATGTTTATAAACCTTTTTGGTATTACAGTATTCATATGCTTTGAAACCACCTATCGTGTGTGAAAGGATTTTATATTGATATTAAACCTATAAACAAATTCTGAGTGAAGTTGTAATTTGGATTTAATTAACTTAAGCTCCGCATCTGTGGCTGGAGGACTTATCATGTCTTTGTTCTGATTTGCTTAACATAATTAATTTTCTTCAGAGAAACACCGAATGTTTGTTAATCCCAACCTGTAGTATAAAGACGACCAAAGATAATTGCTTTCTTTTCCATTTCGTTAATTAATTTTCCCCACATTTCTTGTTTGGATGAATAACAGGTTCGATTTATTCTGTAAATTGAAGGATTTCTGCTAAGTCGTTAATTTCTACATTGAGGTTACGGTAGATATACTTGGAAATAAATTCAACAGAATTATTTATTGTTAAGAAATAGTTTCATTATAAATTGAATTCAATAAGTTGTTACATAAGCTTACATTTATTCAACAAAATTAAAGTTGTTGATTGTGAGATTTTATTTTAAATATATTACAAGAAATCTAATTAAAAATTTATCTCATTTTCCTAATTTTTTAACATAAATTTGGTTATTTAAAAGCGAATCTTTTCATGTAAGATTCTTAAAATTAAAGTATTGTGCGATAGATATTTTAAGTAGATTAAATTTATGTATTTATACAGGGTTTTTCAACAAGTCCACTCAAACTCTACTCAGAAAAATTCCTGGTATAGAGTATACTAAATTTCCCCCAAGAACTATACTGCCGTCCTTAGCAAGAAGGGCGCATCTCCAAAAATCAAGATTTTCAGTACAAGCACTTTTCGCCTAAGGATTTCAAGCAATTTCATTGTTTCGCCCTTTTTCACTAGCGTTTTTGTGTACCTTTTCGTACCCATAGGTACATGAATGAGGTATCATAAGGTGCAGAAGACTCCAAAGATTCTAGATATGCAAAAACCTGAAAATAGCCAAAATCCGAGATACGCCCTTCTTGCTAAGGACGGCAGTATACCTCTAAGACGATTTTTATTTTTCGAAAAATGTGACGCCATTTCCGATAAAAGTTTAATTTTTCCATTCCACGGTGCACGCATGCATGCGCAATGGATACTTTTAACATTTTAGTTTGCAAAAACATATCTAAATAACAATGTTCACTATTTCCATAAACCTCCAAGTAAGGAGTCTCTATCTCTCTTTTTACTTATGGCCATCTGTTTCAATAATCGAATCAATAACCGAACATTTTTATTTTTTGACCAGATAACTAAATCAATTGATCTCTAGAACAAACATTTTTCAGAAACTTATTTTGATTTTTAAAATTTAACCAGTATCCTTAAATTGTTAGTTTGGTATTTAACCCGTGAAGACGCACTTCGGGCCTACGAGGTCCGGAATAAGTAGCTTTCCAAGATATTTTCCATAGTAACGGTTGTCCCATTATAGAGTCTTAAATTAAGGATAAAGTGCAAAAATAATTGCAAAATTGAACCCCGTGATTTTATTTACGCCAATTCAATACTTTCCTATCCTCTTTTTTGGCGATGAATCAGTCCGAGAAGTTTTTTACCCCATGCGTTCGGTGACACATTATTTAAGTGACGTATGATTTAGGTATGCAGATTGGATGTGACAGGAAATTCGAATAGGTGTTGATAGGGGGGAGCACGCCTAGAGAATAACTTACTGTCATCTGGATTGCTTGACGGAAAGCTGTTGGGATAAATAAATGTTTGGTTTGGTCTCTTCAAGAAGGGTCAGTGAAGAAAAAAACGCAAGGAATAGCTAAATAATGTAACCCATTACGAAAAGAGTTTTTTAGCGATAGCCTATGTGAGACATATGTCATATCTCTTGGGTAGCGTTGCTAAACACCGGAGATATGCATTACAACAACAACATTTTTTAAATTTTTAAACAATGGAAAGGTCTACCTTATAGTAATGAAATCGAACAATCAAAACGTAAATGCCAAAACATCCGTAAATATGTTCCATTAGAAATGGAAATGAAAAGGATAGACAAATATCACGAATGCGTGTACTTCCGAATGATGGGCATCAGAAGCCAAAAATATTTTTACAGCCCGTATTAGAGGAGAGACTTTTCAGATGTTAGCCAGAAAACACAGAAAAAGCTGTCTGGTTTGGATTGTCGGCATTAATAACGCCAAGTCTGTAAGATTTTTTTCAAAACAACGAGAACTTTTCTAGAAAAATATCTTAGTTTTTACTTTTTGTTTGATGTAGAAATGTATAACGAGTGCATATTTAGATTTCTTACTATGCATTTACACAAAACTGCTTCTTCCTCCTTGAGATAGTTTTGAGGCAGAGTCTTGTGTTTCTGGATATAATTCAATGCGAAGACCATTTTTCTTTATTTTTTAAATCCTAAAAATGTAAGTAGACGCTATTTTATTGTTTAAGATACCTTCCCCACCGCACGCAAAAAACACCAATCTACTTTTCTTGATCATTTTTAAGTCTAATTTAGGAGTTAATGAGTGACACTGTCCAACATACAGACAACCAGATCCAGCAATCATAATTTGAGATTTTTTTTTTGTAAACAAAGTAATACTTTTCTCTTATTTGTTCTAAGGCCAATCTTCGACAATAATAACATACATATTTATTTCAAGAGAACTTCATTGATATAAAATAATTTTACTGCATTATCTATTCTATATTGTCTCTTAAAAAGCATAATGACGTATCTCATTTTTCGTATTTTGAAGTTATTAATTAGTGTTCTGTGAAAACACCACTTTTCTTCAAGATAACATATATTATTCAATAGTAATAAAACTTGTGATATAAGCAATGATTTTTTTTATTTATTTCAAAGCTTCTATTTTTATTTATTAAAAAGTTTATTTATTGCTTGTATTATTTTGGACGATTCTTTACCAAAATTTGAATAACTATTGTAGCAGAGCTCAGATTTCCCCAAATGTAAAATAAGTCATGATAAAATGATGATTAAAATGCTTTTAATAGAACGCCTTTTGATATTTTCAGAGAACTTTAAGAAAATATTCACCCTTTTAAATCTGAAAGTTTTATAACTAAAATCCAAGTTTATTTTCCATGCCTTTGGATTCAGTCAGTGTTTTCCTTTATTTGGAACATGGTATATAAGAAACCCCTGCCTTAGGATAAAAATCCTAATTAATACTCCCCCACACCATGAAAAAAGTATAACATTCCACATACTTTGAATATTCATTTTGATATCATAGAAAAACCGATGAATACAAATGTATTTTATGCTGGATCAAAATATAGCTAAAAATTTATGAAATACCGATATCTATTCAAATGTTCTTTAGTTATGTCTTCAAAAAAACTTGAACCATTTACAAAAACACAAAAGTAGCCGAACTTTTATCTTTAAACAACAACTTTTAAATGAAAGTTGCAGTTTTTTAATAATTTCATTCACGATTACTGAATGAAATAATGAATGCTTATCAGATGAACCATATATACTTGGCAATAGATATATTCTTTAGCGAAAGATTCAAAGTTATTCCATTGACAAAAAATGAATTAAAATTTTCTCTAGACTTCAAAGTACTTACTTTTTATATGTTTTTTCATGTTTTTTAATAATGGGGACATTTCAAGTGTTTGAAAATATGCTTCCATATGAAATTAGCTACATTACTTTTTAAGTAGCTTTCAAAAGAATTATTTGCTTCTCATTCCCAATACTCTTTGTAAGAAGATATCTATTAAATGTATTTATATTGAAATAAGGGTGTAAGTATTGTTAAGTTAAATTTATAAAAGTTTCCAATATGGCATTGAATTAGTTTCTTTGAAAACCTAATTACAAAGAGGCTTCAATGAGATGGAATAAAAAAAAATTCCCTAAACCTTACAAATTGAATAAAAAATAAGTTTCATTTCGTATACTCTTCAATTTACTGTACTTGAACGCTTATGAAGAAAGAACACATTTTAGTATTTCTTTCAACTTTTAATGTATGTAAAAACAAAAAAAAATCTCTTGATTTAACTATGTGCATTTATAAATAGTTTAATTTGTGTTTAAAGTACATAAAATTAATGCAAAAATTTAAAGAGTTTGTAATTTTTGAGCAATTATTTTTCCTTATCGCTGTGTACACCAGCTTTTAATTTGTCAGCAGACACACGGGAATTATATTCTGATAAGCGTGTAAACTAAGGAGTGTTAGTACGAATATTATGAAAAATATCGCATATCAAGAAGATTCAAATAACATCATCATAAAATACTTCTGTGAGATCATGAATAGGTATCAATGCAAATTATATCTTTCTACTAAAAAATGTGATTATATTTTTACTTTGAACTTTGTGTTCATAGATGTTAACTGCAATTGTGACTTTAATATTGTTAACTGCAATCGTGACTGTATATTTCCGTACCATACGTTGTTGTAAATAAATTATTTTATTCTCCCTAGCACGGCTGTTTCTTTTTAGGTCTTTAACGACACTTTGATTTGGATTGATTTACTTCGGATTATGATTTAATTCATACACAATATCCATCATTTATTCATCATCATCATATTTAGCTAGACAGCCCATGGTGGGTCAGTGCCTTCTTCTGAATCTTCCTCCATAGCGTTCCATTTCTTACCACCTGACGCCACCTCCTCTCCTGAATGGCACGGAAATCCGTCTCCACACCACAGAGTCAAGCCATCTTAATCTGGGTCTTCCTCTTTTCCTGCTTGATAGTGGTTTATAAAGAAGTATATCTTTTAACGGGGAATCGTCATTCATTCTAAAGATGTGTGCTGCCCGATTCATTCTATTAATTTTTATGTATTTTATGACATCTGGTTCTTTATAAATCCTATACAGCTCCAAGTTATATCTTCTTCTCCACACGTTGTTAGTTTCTACGCCACCAAGAATTTTCCGTTCAAAAATGGCTACTTTACTTTCCTCGGCCTTGGTCAAAGTCCATAATTTTTTAACAAACTAAATGTAACTATTTTCATTTGATTTCTCATATTGGTCTCCATCCTGGGACACCGTTAAATCATATTGACTGCCAATAGATCTTTTATCTGCACAAAGAAAATTTGATCAAATAGAACTAAAACAAAGTTTTTCCAATAAGTCAAGCAACCATTCCAGTTTTCTCTTACAGCCCAACTTATGACGTAACAAATATCATTTTCTCTCGGCCGACACATGTCCGGAGTTTCCATCGGTGATCCTATTCCGACATCTTTCCCTCAGTGGCTGAGGACATGATTGATTTCCTGGATTTTCTCCCGACGCCCAGAGGATAAGAATGCGGCGGCGATCAGTGCTGGGGGAAAACTCATAATAATATTTTGCCGAGGAAAAAATAACTGGGTTTCTAATATCCTAGTGGGGTGAGATATCTCTTGGTTTCCGGATGAATCAACTTTGTTTTGTGGCTGAAGAATTTATTGTGTAGTTCTTTCAATAATCATAATTTAGGTAATTTCCCGAATGTATTATAGTGAAGCGTGCATCAGGTTACTGTTGAAGCATAAGTTGTTTTGGAAACTGAATTATTGAATTATTTTATCTATAGACTCCATCCATCAAAGGTATTTGAAAAAACAAAAGCATTAATTTTTCTTATTTTACGGGATATTTTCATATATACAGTTCTTAAATTTTCAGCTTTGCAGCAATATCTCAAAGCTTGGTTAGAATCATTTGTACTTGAAGTATCTAACTCTACCAAAAATACTTGAAAATATATTAGGTAAAAATTAGCATTACTTAATAATACATCAATAATACATTAATATTACATTAATTAATTGCATTACTGCCGTATTAATTTTTATTACGTCGCATTGACCATCTCTGTTTGTGCAGTCCAACATAAACCAGACTTTGAAATGTAGTAACTAAAGGTGTATGAAGAGAGTCAGTTTATCTTTATTATATCTGCACTATATCCTTAAGTAATTGTTTCAAAACTAACAAAAAATATACATAATTTCCTGATGGTTTTTAATTTTTAGTGTGGGGTTACCAATTTACTGTAGTATTAAATTCAAATCCTTTCATATCATTCTTCTCATCAGAAGTAAGAAATCTTAAAATTATGTAATCACATTTGAAACAAGCTGGTTAATAATAATATGTTGTTGTTTTTGTTTAGCACCTAAAACATCTGTTAAATTATTACGTAACACAATCTATCTGTTAAACACTTACGTAATATGGTACCTCAAATAAATGAAGATAAATATACACCTCAATACATCATTATCATTTAATTTTTTCCAAAAAAAACAACAAAAAAGGCTATCATGATGTGATATAAGATGTAATTAACTTTTACTATTTGTTTTGAAGTAAAAGTAGTAATGATGAGTTCAGAAAAATAATAATAAACGTAGTAAAAGGATTTTAAAAAAATATCGAGCTTTATAAAACCATATATCTATTTTAAATCATAGAATATATCCATTGCAATAACATTTTTTAATTTTTTTTTTTGAAATTTAAAACATAATGTGAGAGTAATGTCTTTCCCTTCATAAAAAAAAGTAATCTTCGTAATGCAATCTTCTTATACAGGGTGTCCCACGAAAAGTGGCCCAACCCCTTTAACTTTTGAACCCCTACAGATATAGTCATGAAAGTGGGGTCTAGGTATAGTAAAGTGACCATGCCCTATCCGATGCGACAAATTTCAACGCCCTCTAGCGGAAACTTTAGGAGTTATAATTTTTATTTTAAAAACTATGTGAGGTACGTGAAAAAAGTCAGTGACTAAGTTGTAGAGCAGCATCGATTCATTTTAAATCGACACCTCTACCACAAAAATGACTACAATAAAACTCATTAAACGCCCTTTTATTTAATTGTGATTTGGAACACTCAACCTCACGAAACGCTTAACCGCTTGCTTGTTTATTTATGGTTTCGAACACTTAACCGCTCGAAACGCTTTTGCATGGTAACTTGGTGCTTGAAACGCACTATCTTTTTGGATATAATAATTAAGAGGCTATTGAATTGAAATGAGGCTATTGAAGATGCACGATATTCAATCTAGAGTCCAAATGTGCGTCGCAGACTGGAAGGACATAGAGCATCTGCGGTAAATGTAATCAGTTCATTTTCATGAGGAGTTTCGTGAGGTTTAGTGTTCGAGACCACAAATAAACAAGCAAGCGGTTTAAGCTTTTCGTGAGGTTGAGTGTTCCAAATCACAATTAAATGAAAGGGCGTTTAATGAGTTTTATTGTAGTCATTTTTGTGGTAGAGGTGTCGATTTATAATGAATCGATGCTGCTCTACAACTTAGTCACTGACTTTTTTCACGTACCTCACATAGTTTTTAAAATAAAAATTATAACTCCTAAAGTTTCCGCTAGAGGGCGTTGAAAGTTGTCGCATCGGATAGGGCATGGTCACTTTACTATACCTAGACCCAACTTTCATGACTATATCTGTAGGGGTTCAAAAGTTAAAGGGGTTGGGCCACTTTTCGTGGGACACCCTGTATATTAAAATAATTTGGTTTTTCTTTCGGCTGGCCGCCAGGCCGCACCCCCGTTCCTATTTGGACAAACTCGGTCTTGATCGAAAGCTCTCCACCCCTAGATGAGCCAATAATATATCACGTTCCTCCAAAAAAATTCCATTTTTAAATTATGCGATTTTTTTCGTTTTGCCCCCATGTTAACTCTATGGGGAGGTTCCGTTCGGCCGGCCGCCATCGCCAGCCCGAACCCCTGAACCGATTTGGACAAACTCGGTCTTCATCGAAAGATTTCTAACCCTAGATGAGCCAAAAATGTGTCACGTTCCTTCAAAGCATTCTATTTTTGAATTAGAAACTTTTTTCAATTTGCCCCATTTTTTTCAGTTAATATTTTTGTCAACACAGGCGAAACGTCTTTTAAAGAGCGTGAAGAAAATCTACTTTGAAATTAAGTATCAAACTTCAATTTTTTGACGTTTTACTAGATTTATCGCAGCAGGATACCTACTAGGCATATTGGATTTATAAAAAAATTACTGTTTTTACAGGTTTATTAAAGGTTTACAGGTTAAAAAATTACAGGTTTATTAAAGTATTACTTCTTTCTCTTCAGATGACGCATAAGAATAAATTAGTTGTGGTTAGAAAAACCTATAATTAGATTGAAAATATTAAATAGTGTAGCGCTGATGATGCAGCTTAAAAAAAAGTAATAAATTGTTAAAAATTTAACTGCTCTGCAAGCGTGTGGTAGTAACGAGCGAAGCTCGCATGAGCGCCAAAGGCGCGTAATCTAGCTGGTAAGACGCGGCTTTGCCGGGTCAAACCAGCTAGTTTATTTAAAAATGAAAATTTTCATCCCTAGCGCGTAATTCAATTACATAAATTAGTTTATTAATTATTTAGTTACATGTTAAAAGTAATAATGGTCATAAATGTGTATTGTAAAGTCCTTTAAATTTGGTTTAAATTTATAGTTTTTAATTTTCACCAAATCCTATTAAAAAAAAATTTATCTTTGAAGCAATTATTAGCTGTAAAAAACTTTTACTTATATCATAATTTTACGCTAGAATTAAAATATTAATTTAATTTAGAGAACACAGATTCCTATCTCAAAAATGATAAGTTAAAAATATACCAATTATGCCCATTAGCTTGTAACAATCTATCTATATATAACTAAAACCTTTTGTGGCTATGTGTGTATGTATGTGTTACATCTCCTCCCAAAATACGCCGCAGGCGTACACAAAACTCGGTATATAGACGTATTCTGAGGCGAGGATTATCAACACGAACTTTTCCAAGTTCGAAAATCGAATATTTACGAGTAATTAACGATTTTATGGTCAAAAACGCTTATTTCTCCATTTCTCTACTAGAGTAGATCCGCTTGACTCACTATTGTAGTAAATGAGATTAAACCATGAAAATTACATCTCCTCTCAAACTACGCCGCAGTTGTGGACAAAACTAGGTATATAGACGTATCTAGAGACGTGGATTATAAATACAAAGTTTTCCAAGTTCGAAAATCGAATATTAACCAGTAATTTAACATTTTTATGGCTAAAAATGCTTATTTTTCTACAAGAGTAGATCTGCTTGACTCACTATTGTTAATGCTTATTTTTCTACTAGAGTAGATCTGCTTGACTCACTATTGTTAATGAGATGAAAACCTTAAAATTAAATATTTTACTAGGGGAAACTATAAATGTGCAACACAGGAACTGGATGGGTTTGAGTAAATATAAACAGTTGGAACCGGGATGAAAAATGCGCCGGGAACACCAACATGAAAAAAGACACCGGGAACGCCGGGATATTAAAAATTACCGGGAATACCGGAACATGAAAAATTACTGGGAATATCGCGATATGAAAAATTATCGGGAACACCGGGATAAGAAAAACTACCGGGAACACCGGTATATGAAAAACTACCGGGAACATCGGGATGATTGGTAATTGTGGTTACAGAAAAATTAGACATGTAACTTGAGAAAACTTTAAAAAAATAAATTGATACACTACACCCGTGCAAGGCCGGGCATATCAGCTAGTATATTACTAAAACCTTTTGTGGCTATGTATGTGTGTGGGTATGTGTTACATCTCCTCCCAAAATACGCCGCAGGCGTACACAAAACTCGGTATATAGACGAATTCTGAGGCGAGGATTATCAACACGAACTTTTCCAAGTTCGAAAATCGAATATTTACGAGTAATTAACGATTTTATGGTCAAAAACGCTTATTTCTCCATTTCTCTACTAGAGTAGATCCGCTTGACTCACTATTGTAGCAAATGAGATTAAAACATGAAAATAACATCTCCTCTTAAACTACGCCGCAGGCGTAGACAAAACTCGGTATATAGACGTATCTAGAGACGTGGAATATAAATACAAAGTTTTCCAAGTTCGAAAATCGAATATTAACCTGTAATTAACATTTTTATGGCTAAAAGTGCTTATTTTTCTACAAGAGTAGATCTGTTTGACTCACTATTGTTAATGCTTATTTTTATACTAGAGTAGATCTGCTTGACTCACCATTGTTAATGAGATGAAAACCTTAAAATTAAATATTTTACTAGGGGAAACTATAAATGTGCAACGTAGGAACTGGATGAGTTTGGTTAAATATGAACAGTTGCAACCGGAATGAAAAAGGCACCGGGAACACCAACATGAAAAAAGACACCGGGAACGCCGGGATATTAAAAATTACCGGGAACACCGGGATACGAAAAACTACCGGGAACACAGGGATTTGAAAAACTACCGAGAACATCGGGATGATTGGTAATTGTGGTTACAGAAAAATTAGACATGTAACTTGAGAAAACTTTTAAAAAATAAATTGATACTCTACACCCGTGCAAGGCCGGGCATATCAGCTAGTATATAACTAAAAACGTTTGTGGCTGTGTATGTATGTGTAAGATCTCCTCCCAAAATACGCCGCAGGCGTACACAAAACTCGGTATATAGACGTATCTCGAGGCGGGAACGACGACCATCAACTTTTCCAAGTTCGAAAATCGAATATTTACGAGAAATTAACGATTTTATGGTCAAAAACGCTTATTTCTCCATTTCTCTACCAGAGTAGATCCGCTTGACTCACTATTGTAATAAAATAAATTAAAACCTCAAAATTACATCTCCTCTCAAACTACGCCGCAGACGTGGACAAAACTCGGTACATAGACGTATCTGTAGACGAGGACTTTAAATACAAACTTTTCCAAGTTTGAAAATCGAATATTAACCTGTAATTAACGTTTTTTATGGCTAAAAATGCTTATTTTTCTACTAGAGTAGATCTGCTTGACTCACTATTGTTAATGCTTATTTTTCTACTAGAGTAGATCTGCTTTACTCACTATTGTTAATGAGATGAAAACCTTAAAATTAAATGTTTTACTAGGGGAAACTATAAATGTGCAACATAGGAACTGGATGGGTTTGGGTAAATATAAACAGTTGGAATCGGGATGAAAAAGGCGCCGGGAACACCAACATGAAAAAAGACACCGGGAACGCCGGGATATTAAAAATTACTGGGAACACCGGGATAAGAAAAACTACCGGGAACACCGGGATAAGAAAAACTACCGGGAACACCGGGATAAGAAAAACTACCGGGAACATCGGGATGATTGGTAATTGAGGTTACAGAAAAATTAGACATGTAACTTGAGAAAACTTTAAAAAAAATAAATTGATACACTACACCCGTGCAAGGCCGGGCATATCAGCTAGTTCCATATAAAACTTTTTGGACAAAGAAAACAATTGTTTCACACATTATTTTATAGAAAAATATAATTTTGTGCTTAATCATCTATTATCAGCTTAAATATTTTTCAGCTTTATTGCAGAAAATCCTGAATTATGAACTTTTTTTTACAATCCTCAAAGAAATGAAAAGAAAAGATTATAGTATTGATACCTTTAACTCTGAATTTAAGAATGTTTTAAATATGTTAAAATTTTCTAATATCATAATTATGGGTGATATAAATATCAATATTTTAAGAAATGAAAATAATACCCTGGAATACTTAAGTATTCTCTCTGAGCATGGATTTCAAAACTTTTTGGATAAACCCACCAGATCTGTTTTGTCTTCATCTACATGTTTGGATCATGTGTTTGCTAAAACTAATATGTTTACTATCAGGACTGGAATCTTCAAAACTGATATAAGTGATCATTTTCCCACCTTGTGTAAATTGCAAAATTGTGATACTTCCTTTAATGAAGATAAACTTGTCTCTTCTCTTTTTTTAAATCATTCTTTGTTCTATGGTTACTTAAATACTTATGTATATAAATTTCATCCTTATTTGAGTCTTGATATTCAGTACCAGAATTTGATTTCGGATATATATAATATTAAAAATAATTTTAAATACCCCAAGTCTCCGAAGAAGAAATTAAAGAAACAATGGATGACATCAGAGATTCTAATCCTTATCAGAAGAAAAGAGAAATTATTTAATAAGTTAAGAAAATACCCATGGGATCTTGTTTATAAGATTGCATATAAAACCACTATTTCAGAATTGAAACGAATTATCAAATTTACTAAAACTCAGTTTTATAAAAATAAGTTTGAAGCATTGAATTCTAGTAAACACAAATGGAAATTTGTCAATGACTTAGCGAATAATGCTAATTATAGTAATTCCTGTATTTTGCCTCAAGACTTAAATGATTCTGACTCGGCTTTTAATAACTCAAGTCAGATATCTTCTAACATAGAATTGTCAGCTTGTCAAAGATATATCATCCCTTGTTTATCTTCATTTGTTTTCTTTGATGTTACTGAAATTGATGTTCTGGATACTTTAAAATCCTTTACAAAAGCAGATTCTTTTGATTTTGATGGTATTAGTGTGAGATATTTGAGATTGATTGCCTCTAATAACATTGGTTTTTTAACTAATTGTATTAATTTATCTTTCCATACGTGTGTTTTCCCTAGTTCGTTGAAAAGAGCAACCGTATCTCCTATATATAAATCTGGTAATAAGAATGATCTCACTAACTACCGTCCTATTTCAATTTTGCCTGCATTCTCAAAAATAATCGAAAAAATCATATCTAAAAGGATGTATAAATTTTTGTTTACTACTAATTTTTTCGCCCCCAATCAATACGGATTTATAGAAGGTCGCTCCACTGAAATGGTTCTATTAGAATTCTCTAAATTTATACATAATAGCATAGATAAAAGTAAAATTACGGTAGCAATTTTTCTAGACATAAGAAAGGCATTCGATAATGTAAATCATCTTTTATTAATACATAAATTGGAAAATGCTGGTTTTAGAGGTGATGTATTAAAATGGTTTATCTCGTATCTAACGGATAGAACTCAGAGAGTAAAGGTTGGCAATAGTTTTAGCGAATATAAAGGAATCAATCGTGGTGTTCCTCAGGGATCTATTTTAGGACCCTTATTTTTCTTAATATTTATTAATGATTTATGCAAGTTAAAACTATTTGGCAAAATTCTAACTTATGCAGATGATTCAGTTATATTACATTCTTGCTCCCATACTAACGAATTAATAATGCAAATAGAATCTGATTTAATCGAAATTGAAACTTGGTTCAGTGCAAATGATTTAGCCTTAAACTTAAATAAAACAAAATATATTCACTTTAAGTTAAGACAATCTGAGTCCAATTTAAATATAAAGTATCACACATTATCCTGTAACAGAAATCTCTACACCTGTCAATGTCACACTCTGCAATCTGTTTTTAGTTTGAAATATTTAGGTTTGCACATTGATGCGAATCTTAAATGGAAAACTCATATCAACGAACTGGGGAAAAAGTTACGTTTTGTTTTAGTAAAATTTTACCACCTTAAAAATAAAATTGGTTTATCATTTCTTAAAACTTTATATTTTGCATGGTTTTATTCTTTATTTAATTACGGTGCTATCGTTTGGGGGGGTGAATACAAGTCCAATCTCCTTCCAATTATCTCAATCCAAAACAAAATATTCAAAATTCTTAATCCTCAACCCTATCCAAATAATTTTAGAACCCTTAGATTACTTCCAATTCGACACAATGCATATTTCCGTATTTTACTTCACCTTTTTCGACATAAATCTTTGTGTAACTTGCGTAATCGTAGTTACAATACTAGATCAACTGCAAGCTATCAGATACCAAAATTTTCCAAAGATATATTTCTAAAAGTTTTTATTATCTTGCACCTAAATTATACAACAGTTTACCTCTAAATTTAATTACTATTACTAAATATTCCACTTTTAAAAGAAAACTACATGACTTCATAATAAATATTGACGACTTGGATTCATATTTTTCCCTCAATTGAAGCTATCTATTTATAATCAGTTATCCAGCTTATTGCCATTATTTATTTACTCATTTTCTTAAGTTGTTATAATTTTTTTTTCATTTATTTTGTATTTTATGTAAAATTCATTCTCTGTCGCCTGAACGGGAATAGTTAAATTTCCCCTTGGCGTCAAATGTTTCTTTTCCTTGTGTTTTTGTAAAAAAAAAAAATTTTGTGCAGTAAATAAAGTTATTATTATATATTAAAACTAAGATGACACAAATGAAGAAAGAGGTATTTAAAAGCTAAGAATTTCTCCCTCTTCTCTTTCTAATGATTAAATCTAATTCTCTTCATTTTTAAGATAATAGTTTGAAATCTTAAACTTATAATTTAGCGCGTATGGAAGAAATAAGAATCGTCCTTAACTCAACAAAACTTTTCAATAGTTTAATGAGACATTTTGTCCCCGAAAAATTGGCAACATTAATTTTCATTTCCCAATAATGAAGATAAACTCAGAAACGATCAGCAGAAGGTATTATCTCTGAACCTGTAGAAATTTAGAAATAAAAGGCACTAACTCCTATTAGAGAGGATAATTGAAAAGAATGCCTTGGCGGTGACTTTAACTGGTTTCGAGATTCTGTATGAGATTCTTTTAAAATTATTACCCTTAGTTCTTCGATAATTTTGCCATGTATCCTTAATTTGTACCGGGTAATTATAGTAATTAAAATTAATTGTGGATTAGAATTTTAAGTTAGAATCTTAAAAATTAATGTATTGAAAAGTTAATGATAAATGTTATTTATATGATGTTCTCTCGCTAATAATTAAAACTATTCTATACAAGCTCTATATAAAAAGCTCTTTTATAGTTTTCTATATATGAAATGTTCCAGATTAGTTTTATTTTTTTTTTCGCTTAGTACCAATTTAAAATTTTGTTTTCAAACCAACAATTTAGAGACTTTATTGCTGTAAAATTTGACATAATAACTGAAATGATTAGTCAAAAATCTATCTAATCAGTCTTATTATATAATGTGGAGACGGGAGTTATAGTAGGCATAGAATTAGAGGGCAATGGTTTTTGTATTTTTTGATGCATAACTATTTTTAATACTTAGAGAAACTGTTTAATGCTGTAGATTTAAGTTACATGCAGGGTGAGTTAATGGGTTTCAATTAACCTAAAAATTAGTTCAAAAATTTGTTCTCGACTAGCTAATTATTTGCTTCAAAATCTAATTATGATGGGCTTTGGAAAAGGTTTTTAGAAAGCATTTTGAGCAAGGATTGATTAAAAACAATCTAGAAAAACATAATATAAAATCCTTAAAATGCATTCCATTCATATAATTTATTATTAGTGTTTTGTATTAGTATTTTGATTGATAATATCAAAAATAATTGAATAGGAAAGGGGATGAAAAATGTTGATAATTTACTAAATATGTCCATAACTTTTTATTAAACTTGTAGAAAAACCCTAAATTTGTAGAACTGAATAATTTATTTCAGTTTGACTAATATTAATAATTTCAATAAATTTTCCGCGTATGGTCAAAATTTTTTTACATTTAATACAAATACAAATATAGTCGATCAACTACAGGCTAAAAGCCCAGCAAGGTTGATCCAGTCTATTCAATTCAACCTCCCCCCGATTTCCAGTATTCGTCTACTTTTCTTTTAAACTCGTCCACCCCACTTGAGTTAACTATCGATTCAGGTAATGCATTCCATTTATCCACTACTCTATTAAAAAAATAATGCTTCCTACAATCCCGTTTAAAACTTGCCTTATTCAATTTTAAACTGTGACCCCTCGTTCTATTACCCGTACAGAAATCTAGTCCCTCTGTGTCTCCTTGTTTTAACATTTTAAAAAGTTGAATCAAATCCCCTCTAGCCCTTCTTTTCTCTAAAGTGAACATATTTAACTTCTTAAGTCTTTCCTCGTAACTAAAAGTAGATATACCCTTGACCAATTTAGTAGCCCTATGCTGAACCCTTTCAACTAAATCTATATCTTTTTTTAAGTATGGAGACCAGAACTGAACAGCATATTCGAGATGAGGCCTTACCAAGCCTCTATATAATGGCAAAATAATGTTTCCGGACCTTGAAGAAACAGTTTTTTTAATGTATCCCAACTTTTGATTAATGTAATAATAATGTAATAATACATATAATGTAATGTATTAAGAAACAGTTAAACTCTGTATGTTCTCCACGTTACTTGAAAATGATGGTACAAGGTACAGTCATACTTCTCAACAATAAATTAAGTAAACGCCAATTTAACTTAATACTACTATTTTAATGTAAATAATATAGGGTAAAACGGGGCAATTTGATACAAGGGGCATATTAATGCACTTTCAATATCCCAAAAACTATCAAGGTTATTTTGGTCGTGTTTTTACGAAAAGTTGTGTCTATATGCCTAAGCATAACATATGAAAACATTAAGCTCTGTAATAAGTCTATAAAATTTGGTGAAAGAAACTAAAATTTTTTCATCAAAAATTTCCAAAAGTAAATTTCTAAGTAAAATGTAAAATTTTCCTGAAGCTTACTTGGAATACAGAGATCTGTAAATTTGAAAATCAAGTTCATTCTTGTTGTTAATAGAGGAAATGCTTAAATTTTAAATAACCTTTGCCAATTTTTTTAATTAAAGGTTTCTATTCAGAAACAACAGATGGGGCAAATTGATACACTTAGATGTGGGGTACTTTGATACACTAGTTCTATATAAAGTGCAATAGGTGGCACAAATCATTAGTGCCTTATTTACTTTCTATATGATTTTTGGTGAAGATACCTTAGAATATTATTTGACTTGATCACGGGAAAACTATCCCATCAAAACAGTTGTTATTTCTTTAATAAGAGATTTTTTTAAAAATGACCATTTTTCAAATTTTTTAATTATTTTTATTTCTAAATTTTTAATGGAAAAATGATTTTTTATACTTGAAAAAAGGTGTTAAAAATGTGCTGCAGACTCATGTCAATAAAAGTATATTTGTTATTTTTCAAAACTTTTGTTATTAATTACTATTTTTGAGCAAATTAATCACTGTATTAAAATACCCCAAGCGATGTATCGAAATGCCCTACTGGTGAGGCATTTTGATACAAAATTGAATTTTTACAAAGGTCGTTATATTTTAATTTTCATTAAACTTATATTTTTTTTCTAATTGGTTTTATAAAATTGAGTCATTCTTAGATATTTTTAGAAAAAAAAACTATCCGAATAAGTCATTTTTTCCACTCAAAAAATGGATTTGAATTTTGCTGCATTAAACTGCCCCGTTTTCCCCTACAATAAAAAATCATCCTTTAAATGAATTTATAATACATTATACCACTTTGGATAATCATTCGACTCTTCTTTTAAATTTTTAAAGACAGTATTGGTGCGATGAATTTTTATGAGTATCCTTAGAAACACTGACTTCACTTTTCACCTGCATGTGTCCTGAATAAAGAGAGACACCGGGAAAAATATGTGTCTCTAAGAAATGCATCTCAATTCCGTATCTCTAAGGATATGTCACCATTAAGTTCAGGATATTTTTCTCACTTTCCAGCAAAGTGCTGAGTAGTGCTTTTTTCTAAAAGGAGATAATAATTTCTTTGATCTTCTCCTAGAGAGATACACGTTTGATTAGTACAAATAACTTCATGTGTCATCATAACTAATGTCCCAAGGTGTTACTATTTTATTCAAGATAACTACCCCAGTGCCTTTTTAGGGAAGTAGTTTCGTGTTTTTATGAAGTTAAACCTAGACATAATTTTAGTACCAAATTCTGTGTATGAAATTAAAAGAAAATTCAAAACCCTACTAGATGTGATAAATAACGAAATAATGTTTAAAGTTTAAAGGTTTTAATCCTTTTAGCAGCATTTAAACCTTTACTTTTTTTAATGCATTAAAATACGATTCAGAAATTCAGATGTAAAGCATTTTATGATTTAGAATTTGTTTTATGAGACTAAATTAGCGTTTAAAATTTGTTAATTTTTCAGTAAATCGGTATACGAAATGAAGCTTTAGAACCAGTTTACTTTTCTACTTTAAAAATGAAATATTAAAATTTTGTTTTAAAAACAATGCGTTTACTTTGTTACATTAAACAATTATAGAATTATAATAGTTTTGAAATGCTAAACTGTAAAATAAATTGCTGTTGTTTTTTATGAGTGTATTTGTTTATTTTAACATTATACATTGGATGATTCCTTGATTTGTACTGAAAAACCTAAGAGTACATGGTTTCCTTACCTTAATCTACAGTTTCTGTCAGCTAACACTAAAGATACTGAAGAATTTAAAATGCTACATTTGTATTGTTTAGTAGATATCAATCTACTTGTTAAATTAAATAATGAATGCTATATTTATAATTTGTATGCAAAACCAATTAAAACTTTACTATTCAACCACCTGACATTTTAAAATCCTTTTACCGCATTACCATTTAGCTCCATAACCTACCCTCATCATTTATCCTCCAGCCCTTAGTCTGTAGTAATAAAAGCACACCTACCTTGAATATAAGAAAGAGTAAAAGCATTTAATCCGTCCTTGAAAAAAATTTATGGCAGAAGTTTTACCGTGAATTCAGTTTTTAATGGCATCCATACTGGGAGAGATAGCGAGATTCTGCTTTCGTTAGAAAGCAGAATGGAATCGATTTTTTATGTTAGGAGGGTGACACAGAACAATGAATTTCGCGAAATTTTTGCTTCAACCTTCGTCAGCAAACTTTTATCGCGGATGATAACAATATTCAAGACGATCGGAGAAAAAGTAAGGGTGGAATGGGTTAGATGGAATTAAGAAATTAAATGCCTATTTCCAGCTAAAACTTGATTCCTTTTTAATCTATTGAAAAAAATATTTTAAAGCAACTTCTTAAGTGTTTCATTGTATAATGCAAGGTAAAGCATTTACGTTTTAAGATGAGTGTTTTATAACATTTATTTTTTTGAAATATAACATTAATATGAATTTTTATTAAAGTTTGATAAATTTAGATTTTCCAAATTAAATGTAAAAAAATGGAAATGTAAATAAAAATGGTCAATATTAACTATTTTTATGAAATATATTACAAACACTTGTTCAATTCTGCAATAAGATAAATCGTATCTAAAATAATTTTTAACGCTTTTCTATTGCTTATTAAGACATAATATTTTTTGGTTTAATATCAGAATTTAATCATAAATTGTCAGAGATCTTGCAAATAATGGCCTAACCTCTGTAATCAGAAAATTTCTAAAATTTTCCTTCGGGCTATTTTTTAAACGACGTTCTTTTTTAATTTTCAAAACAAATTAAGCTGGTAAGTAATCAAATAAATTTCACATACAAGGTCTTTTTTACGGCTTTCATTTGGAACCAATGTATCTTAGGATCAGGTAAGTAAGCCTTGTATATATTACTATATTAGGTATGAATATCAATAGAGTTTTGGATAAACTTTTTTACAAATATGAACATGAGCAGAATATGTAACATCCCCATGCCCATGGCTAAAGTACGTATCCCCCCCCCTCCAGCAACTACATACATCATGTACGTATATCCGAACATTTCTAACCTCTTGCCATCTCGCAACCCACATTAGAATACATATTAATTTCCTTCTTTCTCGCACATACTCCCTTTCCCACCATTCTTCGTCAGAAGCAGCTTTGTGAAAGAAACATTCCTAATATGACGAAGATACAATGCAAAGAATTTCCGATTTTCTATGGAATTTCCCAGAAACCCAGCTCGGTCTAGTCTTCTTTCGCTAATAACAAATGAAAGTGCATTACTAGGCTTTTGTGTGCGGGACATTTCGATCCGATCGATACAAGCGAAGTTCGTTTTCGTCAGTTCCCGAGCAAGTGCACCAATCAGCTATCATCTGTTTCTCATAACAACATGCTGGAGTGCTACATATCACTGAATAACTACACCCGAGAGTATTCGATCGACGAAAATATATTCATCAGAGTGAACAGTTTGGTTGAAATCGTGGAATCGTGTGATATTCTCGGTCCCGTGATTGCCTTATTCCATTGCTTGAGCATATATTCCTCGAACATCGTTCTGAGCTAGTCACAATATGCGCGTGTAAGCATGTATTATTCATCATGTGTTTAATGCGTCGGTTTGACTGCGTTTCACTTACAACAGTCTACAACTTGCATTCCCTTTGATTTCGGCTTTTGTAGTAACTAGAAATAGTTATTTAAAGTCATGCAAGACATATGAACCATTTGAAATTTCAAAAATCCATTTCTAAACTAGCCGTTGTATAGAAGTATGGCTTTCATGATTCATCGAGCTTTACAACCAAATGCGTAACATTTACTGCTTATTCTCGTTGAAGAATAAAAACTAAACACTTATAATTCTTCCAAAATTATTTCATTCCACAAGACACGCACGCATGCGCAGTGGATATTTTCACATGTAGTCCGTAAACATATCCAAATAACTATGTTCACGTTTTCCATAAACCTTTTTTAGCGTAAACCAGATACGACTTCCTACCTTTTTCTGTCGCAATTTTATCGCAAACTGTGGGTCAAAGAGGCATATTTCTTTGACATTTCTTATGTACTCCCCGAAAGGAATCTGTAGTTTTTAGAAAAAAAAAGAATTTACAAAATGCCATTTCAATTTATTTATCTATCAATATCAATCCGTGTTCGTGAAACAAAATATGAACCTTTTCATTTTCACGAGAAGTTTTACCTTACCTCTCTCTCTCTCTCTCTCTCTCTCTCTCTCTCTCTCTCTCTCTCTCTCTCTCTCTCTCTCTCTCTCTCTCTCTCTCTCTCTCTCTCTCTCTCTCTCTCTCTCTCTCTCTCTCTCTCTCTCTCTCTCTCTCTCTCTCTCTCTCTCGCTCTCGCTCTCTCTCGCTCTCTCTCGCTCTCTCTCTCTCTCTCAAGCTCTCTCTCTCTCTCTCTCTCAAGCTCTTCAAAATCTTCTAGCGTGAAAATATTTCTCCCTATCTCTACCAAAACAGAAAACAATTTAAGGCGCAATACTCATGTTGATATAGGATCAGAAATCTGCATACATTGTTATTTCTGGATTTACAAAAAAAAAAAAAAAAAAAACCACACATCTCGCATTGATGTCTAAAACACAAAGCAGGAACTGTTAAAAATAATCAGTTAAATCCTAAGCTCTAAATTTTAGTAGCTAAATTAATTCTTGTTTTAGAGTCATTTGTTAGCAAAAAACATTTAACTGAACCAGTAATTGAAATGCAATATTGTTATCCATGGGATTTTTTTTTACCTTTTCCGAGCAACAAGAAATAAGCTACTTAAAAAGATATTAATATTCAAGTTAGGAGAAGTTTATCATAACACAATATCTCCTCCCAAAACAATTTTTTACAGCTTTCAACTGAATTTCTAGGTTTACGCGTGTGATCTAAACCGCACATTCCGAAAGTGAATTGTTCCCTTAAGAATGCTTAGTAAAACGTGTGATCTTGTCAGCTCTAAGCGGCTCTGTGCCCCGTTTTTGAATGTCTTGAAAAATTCCTGAAAGGGAAAATGCTGGATTTTGATAAACCCATCTTAAAGTTATATATTTTACTGTTTTCCTTTGTTTAACTTTCCCGTTTCAAATCCAGCTTTGGCGCACTTGTAAAATGTATTATTCCCTATATTTAAAAAAAATTAAATCAGTTCGAAATTTATTTCTGTTAAAATTACTACTTCTTAACCTTATTTTATGTACATCTGAAAACTTTAAAAAGTATTCAAAAACAATTCAAAGATAGTTTTCTGTATTGCATTTTAGATTTTCTTCTCAGAATTTGTATCAATTAACGAATTATTAGAGTGTTAATTTAAGTTTATTTTTTGTTAACTAATTAAATGTAATTACACCTCACGCCTTTTCTCTTTTGTCTTACCTACTTTAATGTATAAATTTGTTGTCATTGGATACTAATGTAAAGTTGTAAATTTTCTAAAAAAATGTTTAACAAAATTCTAGCTGGTAAGACCCGGCTTTGCCGGGTCATATCAGCTAGTTTATATTAAAACACGAAAATCTTTCTTACATCTCTTAACATTGAGTTGTGTAAACTGTTCATTTTGCACTATTCAAATTTTTTGCCTATTCAAATATTTACACGGGATAAATTTCCTTGTAACAGTAAAGATGAAGAATATATTCCTTTGTTTAAAACAGATATATAGAGTTCTAATATTCCAACCTTCAAGAAAACTTTCAATCGATATGGGAAGCGTTAAAGAAAATAACTTTTTGGATTTCGATGGTTTTTTTTCCTTTTTTCCAGGTTGGTCTTACTTGAAAAATTCTTCACCGGTGAATTTTTGTTAGAATACGTACGTTTTCTTCAGGTATTATGTGTATATGTGTTTTGCAATATATTGCATTTTTGTTCCAATAAAGTAACTAATATAAATATTTTCGAATATTATTTTTTACTATAATAAAATGAACATTTATTCAATACATCACATTATAGGTGTTATTCTCTTGTCCTATGTATTTTTCTACTTTGTAAACATAAACTAACTTTCTCATAAAACTCGGCAAGCTTTTAAAATATGATTAAAGTAGAAAAATATGAGGCTTGAAATAAGA